>JAHHZJ010003687.1:0-123920 GCA_021437245.1 Aegilops speltoides
CCATGTTATCAGACTCATCGTCCAATGACTCGGCGGACTCGTCTCACGAGGCGAGGAGGAGAAAAACCTCCCAGGAGGGAAGAAGAAGGAAGGCCTCCCCAGCGAGGGAGGCCGAAGGGTCCAAGATAGGAAGGACCCTTCCCCGGACTGATACCTAGCGCCGGTGGCGGCGATGAGGAGTGGCACTCAAGGGCCAAGCCCCAGGCAAGATCGTAAATATCCGGACTCCTAAATGATTCATAATTTTCTTTTTGTCTACGGTGTCTTTCTAACGCAGCAACACCTGTAGTCCGCCCAAGGGCGATCTTCCCGCTTCGTCGGCGGGTCCTTGGTCGTCGGATGTGGATAGCACTTCACTTCGATCGCCTCCTCCCGTGTGGACGCCAAGGTGGGATCCGGAAAGGACCCACCGGAGGAGAGGCCGAAGAGATGCCACAAGGCAACCTCCGGACTTTGGACCGGACTCCGCCGGAACTGCGGTGGTTCAGTCCGATCGTGACCTATCATAGAAGGGCAAGGCTGAGTGGCGGCCTCCATCCACGGAGGCACGGATAACTTCTTTGGAGCGCTCAGCGCTTCCATCAAGAGAACACCGCTGTCATGAGTGCGGTGATTTAGAAAGTTCAGCTCGCCAAGAGCAGGCTGGCCAAGCCTCTGCACCTTCTAACGGGCTTTGAGGTAGAATTTTAAGATATGTAAAATAGTACCGCATAGGCGGTAGCCCCGATGCTCGGTTCGGTGTTGGAAAGAAAAGCGGATGAGGATCTAAAAGATATCTGTGAGAGTCTTAACGAAATATGTCAATATGGGAATCTGAGTCTTCTTGACCTCTGCCGCTTGTGCGGAGGTCAATGCCTGAAGCGAGCTTGGCGGTCCGAGGCGAGCTCGGCCGTGCCAAAAGCGAATCGAGGACAAGGAAGGTGAGTAACACCTTGTTAAAATTGTACCTTCGAAAATGATTTGGTTGCAAGAGCAATGACAAGGATAATGTGGGTACTCGAGGGCTCTGAGCGAGTGGCGACCTGAAGAGGCGGTGTCTGACGAGCGTAATGTGGCCTGAACACGCCGAGCGAGAGTAACAAGGGCGGGTGGCGGAGAATGCGGCAGAGCTCCAGGCTCTCGTGGACAAACCGAGAGTTTGGGCGTGACTCAAAGACTCAAGAGTCCGAGCTTGCGTCGGCTCTTGAGAGTGCAAAACCGCTAAGTGAAGCCCTAAGGCCTTCCAGGAGATTGAGGCATTGAAGAAAATAGCGGACGGTAAGGCATTCTTCATGCAAAGCAAGCATGTAAAGTGAATTACATTACTTCAGGTCGGAGCTCTCGGGGCGTTCGCAGATCTGCCCGCGCATGTCCAATCTGCCGCTTTCTCTGAGCCAAGGAGGAGCTCGATGGAGAAGGTGTTCGGTCTCATTATCTTTGAGGCCGGACATCCAGTGCCTTTAGCGACCAGGTGAAGCAGCTGGTCGAGCTCCTGAGGTGGCGAGCAGGCCATGAGGGGCCTCATAGTTGGTTGTGGCCCAAAGGCCATGCACAGGAGCTACTTGGCCTGGTGCGGTGGCTGGTGGATGCTTGTCCATGGGTTGAAGTCATCAAGCATTTGCCTACATTGAAGGTGCCGTCGGGCCTTGCTCGTGCCAAAGTGCCTTTGGGGCAAGATGAGAGCTGATAAGCTTGTGAGCGACGCTCCACCGCCGGAGCAAGGAAGTATCGCCGAGATGTATTATAAGGGTGTCTGAAGGTGCCGCATTATTGCAGTGAGTGCTCCAAAGATGTAATATTTGAGTAGACTCGCGTTTTGTTATCCTGTCGCTGAAAACTTTGTCAATATCGCTAAGCAATGCTTGTTAATTTAAAATATTACATACATGCGGCCGTTTTCAAATCGAGAGATGGCAAGTCATCGGCTTCATCCCCCATGCCACGAGTCTTTGGGGTGTTGGGATAAACTTGGCTCTTGTTCCCATTTTGGGTCCATCTGAGGAGGTGCTCAACACAGGAGCAGGCAATCGGACTTATAATGCTTGAACACTCTCCTTAGCCATAGAATTCTATAATTTTAAATTTTGGCGAAGCCCTAGTGTTGGAAGGCGGTCGGGGCTCTATCCACGCTGGGCGGACAAAGCCGATTCCTCGCTCTAAGCGGCATAAGCCTTTAGGGACTCGAAAAGACCTCTCGACAGCGACCGGCTCTCGCCTCATCATGCGGTCAGTTTAGCTTTCTCCTTTGAGGTGCTCGCCCAGCTCAACTAGGCACAATCACAGTGGTTCTCCCAGTGCTACCTTAGCCAATATAATGGAGCGTAAGGTACCAAAACATGGGGCCGGGCAAGCCAACTATTGACCCAAGACATGATTGAGCGATGCATATAATGCTATAAGTTAGGTGCCGCACTTGTGAAAGTGTTGGACTTATCACACCATAATGTGGGAACTTAAGCCCCTGGTGTATTTAGCCATACCAAAGTGTCTGGATGCAACATGTCATAGATGAACATATGTATAAGAAAGGAATGCGTTGGTAGGCAAAAGCGATGCATTGTTTATTAGGAGAAATCTTGCCATGAGTGCAGAATGATACAAATAGTCACGATAAGCATGGGATGGAACTATTTAGCATGTCCCCCTCCGAGGGTAGGCTGCGGAAGGTGTATAAAACAGGTATAATGCTCGTAATGGAGACCACTGGATACTCGGCGTGGCCTCTCCTCTTCCACGGTGTTGCATCATGAGTTGGCGGAGTCCTTCTTGGACGAGACCCTGATAGCGGAGTCGAGGATAAGAAAAAAAAAAAAGAAAGAAAAAAAGGATGACATGCTTTGGAGCCCTTGGTGTGGTTGAGTCGCACTCTGGGCTGCAGTGGTCGTGCCCCTCCCCTGTGCCCATGGTATCTTGAGCATAGTGATGTCTGAGTCTTGGTTTTGCAATTTGCAAGAGGCTGGGGTTGGGACGCATTGCTCGCATGCTCGGGCGTGCAGTGGTCTTGTTGTAGGTTACTCCGGCGCGCTTGGCGGTGTCCGATTAACAAGGCGGTGTCGGTGTCAAAATCGGCGGATCTCGGGTAGGGGGTCCGGCGTGCGTCTAGGCGGATGGTAACGGAGACAAGGGACATGATGTTTTTACCAGGTTCGGGCCCTCTCGATGGAGGTAAAACCCTACTCTGCTTGATTGATATTGATGATATGGGTAGTACAAGAGTGGATCTACCACGAGATCAAGGAGGCTAAACCTAGAAGCTAGCCTATGGTATGATTGTTGTTAGTCCTGGACTAAAACCCTCCGGTTTATATAGACACGAAGAGGCTAGGGTTACCTGAGTTGGTTACAATGGTAGGAGATCTACATATCGTATTGCCAAGCTTGCCTTCCATGCCAAGGAAAGTCCCATCGGACACGGGCGAAATCTTCAATCTTGTATCTTCATAGTCTTGGAGTCCGGCCAATGATGATAGTTACTATCGGACACCCTAGTCCAGGACTCCTCGGTAGCCCGAACCAGGCTTCATGCGATGAATCCGGGCGTATATTGTCTTGGCATTGCAAAGCGGGTTCTCCTCCAAATTCCATGTGCTTGCGAATAGTGTCGGCTTCCTTATAAATGTTAAGCTCCTTGGCTTCCGTCCAATAATGGCCCTCTTCCATTGTAAATGCAGTCGAAAAGCGAGGTATTTTACATTTTCCCCTTGGCGCATGAATAAGCTGCCTATAAGAAGCTGTCGGGACCCGACTCAATGCCACATCGATCTATGTAACACCTCATATCCTTGGCCTCACGCACGGTATCCCCTGGTGTCGCCTTACCTTTGGAACCGTTTGTGCCTTTTGGCACACATATATGATAGTGTCGCTAGCATCCATATGAAAAAGGGCCGGGCTGACATCAATCGTAAACCCAAAGTAGCACGAGACTTACGAGGACGAGCATCCATGACCCGGCATCGAGCGATGCCGGTCATCAGCGAGTAAGTTCGGGCTGTAACTGAGCTAGCGGACTCACAGTAAGCCGGCATGTGCAGTCCTAGGACTTGGTACTCAGCGCGTGACATTTCCCGAAGAACGAGACCACGAGGCAGAAGGACACATGCGGCCAGCCTAAGTGTCCGGGGCGATAGCAAGCTACCATGGCTCGGTGGAGACACTGAGGAGACATTTCCGGTAAGAGGCTACTAAAGATAAACAACTAGATAGTCGGATCCCACACATACCAAGCATTTCAATAACATACACACAATATGCTCGATATGTGCAAATACAACATGGCATCACAACATGACTCTGACTCAAGTATTTATTCATTAGGCTCAGGAGGCGAGATATTACAAATAGGGGTCTCATGACCCAACATTGAACATAAAAATCAAAGCACAAGCGGAAGCTTAACATGTCTGAGTCTGAGACATCTACAAATGAAAAAATTGAAAAGCGACTATCTAGAGATCTGCAGGGCACAAGATCGTAGCTGAGGTAACAAGCTAAGCGTGAAGTCACGTGGAACTACTAAGCGAGGCCAAGTCTCTGCCAAAAACATAAAATAGGCAAATGTGGTACAAATGTACCCGGCAAGACTTACATCAGAACTAACTACATATGCATCATTATCAACAAAGGGGGTGGTGGGTTTAAGCTGCGGCAAGCCAGCTTTGACTTCGGTAGCTATCATGAACTACGACTACAAGTAACTCTTTTGAGGTGGCGCACATGAGTCCACATATTCACCATAGCAATACACCACTATGGATCCGCTCCGTCTCCCCTACGAGCGCCATCCATAGCACTCACGCTTATCTTGCGTATTTTTAGAGTATCCACTTTCACTTGTCTATGGTGATATAAGCAGCGAAGTCGCTTTACTGCGGACACGGCTATTGAATAGATGATATTAACCTGCGGTGTACTTCTTCATACATGTTTCCACCACTTGGCGTCGCACCCGACATGTGCTCGGCGGACTTCAGCGAAAACCGGCGTGGGTGTAGACCGACCTACCTAAACACTCAAGTCTCTAGTCGGGTTTATCGCCTATTGGGTTCCATCCATGAGGAGATCCGGCGGAGTTTGCTCACAGCCCCCAACGATGTGTGAGGGTTCTCGAGATACCAAGCAGGCATCCATACACCGACCCGTACCTACCGCATCACAGCCCACCCCTCGCGTGTCCACGGCCTCGATGAGCTACAAACACGAAACTACTTGCAACCCACAGACGAGAGGACTGGGTGAATAACAAGTCGGCGGGGTCATATTTGAGGGCCCAATATGGTAGTAGCTGAATCATGGATCACAAACCAGAACTTCAGTTCTAAGGGCGGCTTCAATGAGACAACCCAGTGCTCCTACATGGCCTCTCACTGCTACCTTTACCGTCGTGTTCACACATAGCTCACCTGCTTGTAGGACATGTTCACACCTCGATTCATCCGGATGAATCGGACTGACTTAACTCTAAGCAATAGCGGGCATGACAAACAAGCATGAATGAGTAGGCACATCGGGGCTCAAACAACTCCTACTCATGCTAGTGGGTTTCATCTATTCTTGTGGAATGACAGGTCATGCAAAGGATAAAGGGGTTCACTACATGACAAGTATAGCAGATGAATCGTTGTTGTCCTAATGCGATAAAGAAAGCGAGGCGAGAGGTGGGATTATCGGAATGAACAAGGGGGGTTTGCTTGCACAGCACTTCGAAGATATTATAGTTCTTCATTGGTGTCATCGAACTTCGTCGTCGAAAGCGTCGTCTCTTGAGAGGGGCGATTCTGGCAAACGAAGGACACAATCAATGCAATGCAACAATATGATGCATGCTATGACATGGCAATATGATGTGTGATAGGTCTAATGCAACTTGGAACATAAAGGTTTGAGTCCATTTGAACCAAGGATTCAAATGATCACCCAAAATAATAAGTGATATAAGTGCATTAGCTTGTTTCACCTAAACAGCAAGGTTAAAGTGTTCTGACATGCATGAAACTGGTACAGATGGATAGATTGGATTTTCTGATCATTTTCATATATAAATTATTTAATTTGGACTACGGTTGATTTTCTATGAATTTTAGAAGGGTTATTTTCTAAATTTCACTGAAGAATAATTCCGTAATTGAATTTCGTCACTGGTCTCTTGAGGAGGGGGCGGGTCTAGGCAAACGGGGGGACCACATGCTGACAATGGTTTGGGTGGATGGGTGGGCCTAAGCAACCCTGGATAAAGGGGCTTGGGTCGGTCCCCAAAATAAAAGTGTTGGGTGGGGCCCTTAGTGTCAACTAACGGTAATTCTGAACTAATTAAACGGGGCCCAATGGGTGGTTTGGTCTTTTCATTATTAATGGGGATCATGTGGGAAGTTTGGGGTGGCCCGGAAAACGGATTTTTTTGGCACCATTTAACTCTTGATTTGTCCTGGGTTCCGGAGGCGTTGATAAGCGGCCGGGTGGTGGGTTGGGGCGGGCCTTTGCGCCCGGGTTGGGAAACGGGGGCGTTGTGGGCTCGGGAAAGAAAGTCTGGGGTGGGTTTCTGCTCTGGTATTGGAAACATTGGGGCCCTTTGAGCCCGGTGGCTTTCTGGCCAAAGGCGGCCCGGCGGCGGAGTTCGGGTCGCGAAACCGGAGAGGCAAGCGGCAGGGAAAAAAGTGGAGGGGGGGGTGGGAGTCCCCTTGGCGGGCAGGGGGGGCCGTGGCCGAATCAGCGGCCGGGTGGTCGAAGGGCGAATGGCGTCGGTGGGGTGCTCCGGGGGCGTCTTGTGGCTGTGGTAGGAACGGGGCGTCCGGGGAAGCTTTCGAGGGGGGCGGGTGGTGGGGGGGGCTTTGTCGTCGAGAAAAAGAGGGGAATGAGCTCGAGGGTGGGAGAGGACCGGGGGGGGGGCGCCTCCAAAAAGGGCGGCAAGCGGAGGTGGAGGCCTCGGTCGGGGTCGACCGCCCGCCTCTTGGCGAGGTTGAAAACGTGGGGCTTCTAGTGGGCTGGCCCGGTGCGGCCCGATTAAAGGGGCGACCACTTGGGCCCCGGTGGGCTTGTTTAAGGGGATCTCTCTCTCTCTCCTAATTATTTCCTTTTCTAATATACTAGTCTTTGGGCTTTATTTAAAATACTTAAACCGATCCAAAAATCATGAAACTAATCAATGCCCTGTTTGAAATATAACCATCCAAACATTTTGTTTATGATTATTTGAGCATTTAAACTTTTATTAGCATTTAAATGCCCAAATGCAAATACTTTATGATTTAATTCAAGAATCCAGAAATAACCTAGAAATAGGTTCATCATTTTTAGAGGTTTTCCCTTTAGAAATCATGAACATTTTTAAAGGCATTTGGGTTCATTGAAAAAATGATTTTATTTGAGCCCTATTTGCATTCATTTGGTGCTAGGGTTAAACAATCCCCATTTCAAGTTTCTTTAAATTTAAACATGATGCATAGATGCTTAGGAGACAAGCAAGGCTGAACTAGGGATGTAGCGGAGGCAGGATCTGATCCGAATCCCCATCCTCCTTCCACAAGTACTCATGGGCGCCTCGCAAAAATCCACTCCATCATGGACAATCAGGGGATCCTCCTCTCGCCCCCCCCGGCCGGGAGATTGGAGAATGTTGGGTCCCCCGGCCCATTTGGGCCAAGCGGAGATCCTTCCCGGCCTTCATGGTTCGGTTGGCGTGGCCACCTAAAGGTGGGCGGGGAACATCCCAATCCCTCAAAGGAGGCGGTATGCCGTCCCTTATCTAATAAGGGGTCGGTTTCCATACATCCGTTTCTCCGGGGCTCCAAGGTTCTGGACTCGGCTACCACCACCGCCTCCATTTTGCAATTGCGGGTTTTGTTCTTTGTTCTTGGGCATGAGCCCCATTTTTTTTTGGAAGAATTGTTTGCCTTGCCCGTTCTCCGAGGGTCGATATATCAATGGGGGGCGACATATGGCGCTTGGGACGGATATCTTCCGGAACCCGGCGTCCGGGGCGCCGGAATGGTTTTATTGGAAGGCGCCCTGCGGGACCCGATTCGGACCGGCCTCCGGAGTTCAACGCTCCTCGAAGAAACTCCTGAGTTGGCGCCCCGGAGCCCTGCGGGAATATATAGGGGCGTCAATATCGATGGGCGGATAAGGTTCTTGGCCCATTAGGATTGGACCATGGCCACGTGCATCATCCGAGGGTGGGCCGCTCAAATAGGGAACCACCCATGTGGGATTTCAGCGGGAGAATAGCGCCACCCGTCGGCCTAAGGGGGAGATCGATTGCTTCGAAGATCTGCGCTTTACAAGGGGAGGAGGACTTCCTCCTGAGTCCATTGGATGGGTTCTCCATGAATAACCCTCGAATGGGTAGCGGCGTTTATCTTTCGATCCATATTCCTAAAGGTGGTGTCTTACTTTGTGATTTTGGCCGGGAACTCGCGGGGCGTGGAGGGCATACAGCCCGACTCCCCAACCGAGGATCGGAAGATCCCTTGATCCGGCCTCCAAGGATCCGGACATAGAGGTGGAGCGATTGATGGGGTGTTCCACCAAAGCATGGACAATGCCATTCGGTGACTACGGTTTATCTCGGCTTCCGGGTAACCATGGGGTTAGGCACCATTACTCCATCCGCATATTTACGACCATATACCAGCCCTTTGGGAGAAGGTGCCTTTAAAGGGGAAGCCGAACCCGGTGACCAACAAAATTTCGCCAGGCGGAAGAAAGTCGGTGAATTGAAGCGTCCTTTAGCGTTATGGCTAACCATTTTAAAGGGAAAGATTCGGGTATACTTCTCATGACTTTTCCGGGAAAAGGCTCGCGGGTGCGGAGGTTGACCAAGCCTCCTTGACCGGGCTCAAACACAGTGGGAGGGGGACATAAGGCGTGGGGATGCTCCTCCGGAGGATGAAAGCTGTCCCCACCAGTAGGTGGGCGCCATGAATCCGGCGCCGCCGACGGTTCTTCGTGGGTGTGTTTCTCCCGGGCGTTGAATCGTTTAACACGGAGGCGCGCACCTCCGTGCCTCAAGATGGTTTAACGAGCCCGGACGGTATGTGAAGGACATCGGTAAGGAATTTTTAGTTATATATGGTGGCCCAAGACTTAAAATAGTTAGAATAACGATTTAAGGATCATTTTATCTGAGGATCTTCCGGGAAGAATACCCACTTCCGGGCTTCAAAGGAAGGCCCAACGGGCCCACTAGCCGGGGAGCCCGAAACCCCTCTAGTAATACATCGAAAAGATAAGTAGTTTTGAATGGGGCGTGTGTATAAGTCGACAATAATATTGCAGATGGTGCGGACTTGATCCGGACAAGCAACAACTCTGCGCCCTAAAGGCTATCGAGAGGGTGCTTATGAAGGTCGGCAGGGAAGAACAAACTCCAATGCCCATACCGGCGAAGAACTAAAAAGGTGTTGGGCCCATGCGCTCCGTGGGGAGAATCGGCCCGTGCGGCATTTAAATAAGTGCTTTGAGCAAACTCTTTTGAAAAGAAAGTTGGCGATCGATTAAGTTGCTTTGTGCTCGTGTTCTGCGGAGAAATGCCCGATTCAGGTGATCTGCTTCGAGTGATCTTGCTTGCCTGAGCGTGTTCGGGCGATAAAACAGCGTTGCCCAGTCTTATGGCCCGTCCAGTCTCCCTGCCCAGGGTCTTGGAGGGCTTCGGAGAAGCCGAGAACGCTGGCGGTGCCGGATCTATGGAAAGATATCGACTTGCCGTGAAAGGCGCCAGGGAGGCTGGGCCATGGTGAAGGCAGCGGTACCAAGGATGGTCGAAACCACATGGCGAGTCGGACTGTGGGGCTGATGGGAAGGAGATCCTGCGAGCAATGTATGGCCGAGTAGAGAGTTGGCGCTAAGTATTCCCAATGGGATTGTAAGCTAGACAACTGTTAGATGGGATTGAAGAGAATACAATCGATCGATTTGTGATGTAATCTAAAATGACATGTAAAATGCCTTCTAGCGGATTGTAGATCGTTTGTCTTTGTGGACCTTTTAAGCTTCAACCTCGGGACCCTAAAATTAGGAGTGTGTCCAAATACCCTCACGGTTATGTAAAACCAGAGACACGCATGGAGACCGGGCATAGGGGTCATTAGTGCTTTATCGAGACAAGTGCCCAACTAGTTATGTTATATTACATGGTTAGTAGAAACATCTTGAGGAAAATAGTTCCGTTAGGGTTCCTTTCACTGGGAGGCATGCCCTAAAGTGCATATGCGAATTGCGAAAAGCGCGGAAAAAGCATCAGAAATGGAGAAAATAAATAAATAAGAAATCATCTTTCAAGTCACCGACCGAATATTCCCTTAAAGCGCTAGCTTCGGCTTCACCCGATCGAGGTACACATCCGGTGACCAGCAGTAACAATCATGAAGGTGCTCCTTTACCTCCTAGCCGAACAATCGGGAGCGTAGGGGTAAGCACAGAGCGAACAACCCAGCAGGCCAAAACTTAAGTCATATCGATGCATATAATGGTGAATAAAAGGTACATGCGGAAGTGTAGCGCATGTGTTGGGCATAAAGCCCATATAAATAAACACATTAAAAAGCCCCGAGTATAATGAGTCACGGCAGCGCGTCAAGAATAATGTGCAAACAATGCTTGAATCATCCCACAAAGGCTTCACGAAAAAGGGAGGAAGAAGAGGAACAAAAACAGGCTAAAGTTTAAAATGTGGGCGGAGGAAGGAGCGAACTCTGAGTCAAGCGCTAGTAAATAGAATCTTGGGAATTTTGCGTTCCATGGGTTCGGCTTCTAGTCGGTTGTTCGATGCATTTAAATGGAGGCGGTATGCTCTGCCGGTCAGGACTTGATCGATGATGAAGGACCCTCCACTTGGAAGCCAGAGTTTGTCCTTTTTCTTGTCCGTGACGTAGAACTAGTTAAGCCAACATTGTAAGTTTTGGCCGTACTTCTACGCTTTGATATCGTCGAACTGCTGGCTGATAGAATCGGAGCGAGCCTTTGCCACGTCTCACTCCTCCTCCAATCGTCCAAAGCTGTCCTGCCGATCAACTCGGCTTCTCTTTCGTCCGTCATGCGCTTGAGTGAGTCATGAATTATATCGCGAGGCAAAGCGCCTCTGCGCCGTATACCATAAAAAATGGTGTGAATCCGGTGGTGCGATTTGGCGTGGTCGCAGCCCCCATAATGCGGAGTTGAGCTCCTCTACCCAGTCGTGTTAGATTCCGTGAGGACCGCACTAACACAGGTTTGATGCAGCTCATGATTAGACCATTTGCTCGTTCGACTTGACCGCGTTAGTTTGAGGGTGATGGTGAAGCGTGGTCGGGCTTGATGCCCATGTTTTGCACCGAGTTTAACCTCGCCGGCCCATGAAGTTCGTGCTGTTATTGCTCGGTGATGATCTTTGTGGGGCGCCATAACGGTGTACTACGGATATGAAGTCTATCACGAGTCGGATTGCGATTTTAACGGCTTGGCCTCTATCCATTTGGTGAATTTGTCCACCATGGCCAATAGGTATTTTTGTATGGGTTCCCCCTTTAAGGGTCCAACCATATCAAGCCCCGGATTACTGACGACCGGTGATAGGTATAGTTTTGAGGCGATTGGGTGGCATGTGGCTTTGATTAGCAAAGAGGCGGCAACAAGCGCATCGTTGGACTAAGTCTGAGCATCTCCCAGGCGGTTGGCCAATAAAATCCTGTATGGAAGGCCTTGCCCACAAGGGCCGGGCTGCGGCGTGGTGCCCGCCGAGTCGGCGTGAATTTCAGCGAAGATTTACGCCCTTCCTCTTTGGAGATGCACCTTTGAAGGACTCGGTTGTGCTTTTCTTATAAAGCTCTCCCTCATGGACCTTGTAGGCTTTAGATTGCCGTACTATGCAGCGGCGGCCTCGTTTTGGTCTTTGGGAAGTTCTGCCTAATTAAGTAGGCTAGGAATGGTTCCAGATCCGCGAGCGATATGCGCCATTATTTAACGTGGGTTTGAAGGTGTTATTTACATTGGTGAGCTGCCGATTGTTTGAAATTTTAGGTGTTGGGTGGTGCGGTTGGCTCCGGGTTGTTGTTCGGACTCCTCTTCCCATAATGCGGATGGCTTAAAAAGCCCTCGGGAAGATGTTTGGAGGGGCGGCGTCACGCTTCTTTGTGCCGATCGTGCCTCCACGTCGGCCGCTGGTTATTATCGAGAGCTCGTGGTGGAATTCGAGTCCTTCAACCGAGCTGACATTTTTAAGGCGACATTACGATGAGGCTGCCATTTGGATCCTTGGCGTCAAAGTCTCCATTTACTTGGGATATTGCGAGGTTTGAATCCCCGCACCTCTAGGCGTTGAATGCCCATGGAGATTGCCATCCGGAGCCATGTAGAAAGGGCCTCGTATTGGGCTACATTGTTGAGTCCGTGTACATTATCTGAAATGCGTATTGGTGTGTCTCCGGTTGGGGCGTCAAGGCGGCCTTGACCCCCAAAGCAAACACATTTTGGGTAGTTGAAATGCATGATCCAATTGGGTATCGCCGTACTCTTTAGGAGTTAAACCGGTCCATTCAGCGATGAAATCGGCGAAAACTTGCAACTATAGCTCGCCGTGGCTTGTAGGTTATGTCGAATGGTAAAGCTCAATGGCCCATTTTGCAATCACCGCCCGTCGCATCATGATTGTTTTATGATGTCGTTGAGAGGTACTTGGGAGGCCATTGTTATTGAACACTCTTGGAAGTAGTGTCGCAGACTTCAGGATGCCATGAACACCGCATAGGCTATCTTTTGGTAATGTGGATCTGGGACTTGCATGGGGTTAAGATAGTGGATATGTAGTACCTTTGGTTTTGAAGAATTTGTGTCATACATTTCTCGTTAAACAGCAGTACAGCGCTTACAACTTGATGTGTTGCGATATATAATATCGGTCAGTTCGCCCGGGTTGGTAGCGGCCGAACGGTTGTTGCCAATATGGCCTTTATTTCTTTGAGTCGTGGTAGCGACATCTCATCCATTCGAAGTGTTGAGTGCTGGCCGGAGGCGATAGAGGGGCGATGCCTTTTCTCCCAAGCAGGGAGATGAAGCGGCTTAGAGCACCTACGCATCGATCGGTTTTGTATTTGTTTGAGGTCTTTTGGGATATCAATTGTGAGCTTCCGGATCTTAGGTGGGTTTGCTTCAATTCCTCTACGGATACAATGAAGCCCAAGAGCTTTCCGGCTGATCTTGCGCCAGCATTTTCGAGTTGAGCTTAATGTCACATGCTCGGAGGTTGTCAAATGTGAGCCTCAAATCGTTTACTAGAGTTTTAGCGTGTTTGGTCTTGTGACCGCAGTCGTCTGATATGCCTCCTTTGTTTCTTAGAAATTTGGGTTGCGGACATATACGAATCATGCGCTGATATATTCTTACGGCGTTTTTTGAGCAGAAGAGGCATTGTGTTAAGCGAGAATGGTCCATATGGAGTAATGAATGCCGTTGCGGCTTAATCATCTCCGTCATCTTGATTTGATGGTATCCGGAGTATCGTAGAAGCACAATGAATGCGTGCCTGCGATAGCATCTTCCTGTTCATCGTGGGCGTATACGGTGAGTTCCTCTGCGCGGGGCCGGATAGTGCCTCTAGGGCTAGTGCGGCTATCTTATTTTTCGGTGCGGAGTGCTATATGGGATCAGCGACAAGAGTGATGATTCACGTTGGGCTGGGCATTTTAAGCTTCATGTACGTAATGGGGTATAACGAAAAATTGTGAATGCTTCCGCCCTAATAAAGCGTGATATCGCTGCTGAGCGAGGTCACTTGGAACATGACCTCCTCGGGCTGTAATTGTCCGTGAGCGAACACCACATCTAGTGTAATTTTTCTTTTGTGCAGCGTGCTTCCCGCCTAAGGATTATTCCTCTAAAGGATGTCTTTGCCCGCTCAATGCGGCTCTAGTCTACTTCCATTTTTGAAGGTTTCCTCCTAGATGAGGTTTAATCCATTGCCGCCATCCATAGTACCTTGGTAAGGCAAAGCCGTCCACTATTGAATTTGAGGACCAATCTGGTGGTGCTCAAGGCTGTTGAATTTAGGTTCATATTTGGCGTTGATGGTGATATTTGTGTCGCTCCATGGATTTATTGTTGCTACTTGGTAGACTTGGCGAAGCTGGAGTGTTTGTTTCCATATTATTTGATCTGAAAGTCTCGAAATTATTATTATCGTCTTGGTCTTTTGGGCTGGTTCTCCGGGGCTAAAGCTCCTCGCCACTTTGTACCTGCCATAGTATCCAACATGCTCGAAGGCTATGTGTTGGAGTGGCGCCCTCATACTATGGATTTCACGAGGTTATTTGAGCCATCCCTCGATCAGATTCCGTGCCCTTTAGGGTTTTTGCTTTTAGTTTTGTCCGAGGTGCACGAGCATGATGCACCCTTTGTTTCGGACTAGGGTTGTGTTCGGGCGGTTTGTCCCAAAACTTAGTTTTGGTTTTCGAACACTCTCCATCATACGATACTTCGTACTATGGATGCGGTCGGCGAAGTGTGTAATTTAGCGGCGCGACTTGTGGCGTTCATGATTCCTCGTCCGTGCAATTGTTGCAAAAATTGAGATCGCACTTTCCTCACGGCGTCCTTTATCCTGTCCATAACGGGAGGAATCTAGCCGATAATGATGTCTTTGTTTGATGGGATCTTGCGGATTTGAGATAGATCGCTTATGTTTGGGTGGGCGGGTGGAATTAAGTCCGGAACCCCGCCCAATTTGAGGCTCAAGGGCTGAAAAGTTTTCGAATTTGGAAGCTTGGATTGCTGGATGTTGTCCAACAAATCTAGTCATTTGCCTGATTTTAGGTTCGATGCTTGATTGGCGTCCGTCCTCCATGGGAATCCGGCATGGAGGGATCGAGGAATCGGACATAACTTCGTCTTTAATATAGAAGAAGAGCAGGCGCTGCTCCTCTACCCGCAGCGTGGTGGGTAACTGAGGAGAGTTAATCTCTCTCGGATCGGTTTTAAGCCCAATCGGTTGTGATCATGGCGACTCGAGGCGTCACGATCAAGAGCTTCGTTCACGGAGAAGCTCCATCGGATCTAGCTACTCGGCGAGTTCGAGTTAGCGTGAAGATCGCTTTGATGACCCAAGATGTCATTGTTGGGCGGCGGTCGAGCGAGGCGGTCATAAGAAAACCACCTGGCGGGATAGTTTGGCGGTGGCCAAAGCTCCTTTAGCGATAGCACCGTCTTTAAAGGCGGGTGGTAGCATCCTTCACGATTGTGGCGCCGAGAGGAACTCTCAATGAAAGCACCAATATCGGTGTCAAAACCGGCGGATCTCGGGTAGTGGGGTCTGGTATGCGTCTGGCGGATGGTAACATGAGACAAGGGACACGATGTTTTTACCGAGTTCGGGGCCCTCTCGATGGAGGTAAAACCCTACTCTGCTTGATTGATATTGATGATATGGGTAGTACAAGAGTGGATCTACCACGAGATCAAGGAGGCTAAACCCTAGAAGCTAGCCTATGGTATGATTGTTGTTAGTCCTATGGACTAAAACCCTCCGGTTTATATAGACACGAAGGGGCTAGGGTTACCTGAAGTCGGTTACAATGGTAGGAGATCTACATATCCGTATTGCCAAGCTTGCCTTCACGCCAAGAAAGTCCCATCCGGACCGGGGCCGAAGTCTTCAATCTTGTATCTTCATAGTCTTGGAGTCGGCCAATGATGATAGTTAGGCTATCCGGACACCCCTAGTCGAGGACTCCCTCGGCGGACTCGAGAATTTCCTTAAGAGGCTGCTACTGCGCCTTGCGCGAGCATTGTATGCTCCTCCGTTCGGAAGGCGTTGATGTTCAGATTGGCCGTGATGACTCCTCGAGGCCTGGCATCTTGAGCTTGAGGTATCGTAGTGTGGCACGCATTGAATTTTACCGTGCGGTTCGTCCGCGATGCATGATAACATTGCGGAGCGGAACTATATGAAGATTAACTCCTCGCCGGAAGTTATCAGGGATCGAAGACCACTTCGATGTCCTTGAGACTGTACAAGCTGGCCTCTACACAGTATGGCGCCTTTGAAGGTGCGTCTTTGTGGGCTTAATCCTTGAGGGTCTATGCCCATCGCCCATCTTACTGCTTTGTATCTGGTGAAGCGAGTTCGAGCTCTTGCCGCCGTCCATCGAGGACTCTAGTGAGAGTGAAACCCGTCGGCGATTGGGTCTAGAACCAATGCGGCGAACCGCCATGGCGGATCTTTGGTGAGGTGGTCCCTTGATCAAAAGTGATGGGCGGGAAGACCATGGATTGAACTTTGGGCGGCTGGCTCCATCGCATATCGTCCACGAGTGCGCTTCCGCTCCCTTTTGGGTATGTGGGTTGCGTATATCATGTTCATCGTCCATACTTGTGGGAAACACTTCTATCCTCTATTGTTCGGCGGCGGGTCTCTTCCCGTCATCGCTATGCAGCCCTTTGTCATTGTTTGACAATTAACGCTGCTGCCTTGAATACCCATGAGTCCTTGTTGGTGTGATTAAGCAGCTTTTGAAGTCCGTGTATCGCTGCGGTCGATATTCGGTCCAAATTGGGCGGACCGGAGTAGTTCTTTTGAATGGCTTTTTCGGCGGCCGGGTTTGGAGCCTCACGAATCCGGCATTTACGCGTATCCTCGAGTATTATCGCCGTTAATGCGGCGTTTGTGCTATTCGCGACCACGACACGCCATTGCGGTCCTTAGTATCTGGACTGCGAATTTTTTGTTGAGGTTATTCTGCGGGCTATTGATTTGTCCTCTCCGCTTGACGGGTCTTGAGTGATGTGAGGGCTGCCATGGATTTCAGCTTTTCCTGTCCTAGGTGCGGGCAAGCCACTCGTCGCGGATGTTATGCTTGAAGGTTGCGAGGGCCTCTTGCATCCGGACGATCGACAATTTGATTTTCTTGGTTAAGAACCGTGTCGAATTATGCGGCGATTCGTCTGGCTGCTGAATTATGTGGCTTAGGTCGTGACATCTGGTAATTAGCACATATGTGCACTGGAAGTTATCAGGAATCACGGCTTCGGGTCCTCCCAACACTCAATTGATTCTGGCGGCAGCTATTAAGCCAATGCGAAGCTGGTCCTTTAAGCAGTGGGAGGTATTTGATGGCGTGAAGATCATCACTGCGGGCCATGTGGATATGAAGGAGATAGTATTGATCCAAACCCGGGAAGTGCATTGTGCCATCGTGGGTTTCAATGTTCACGGGTTTGAACCCTTGAGGATTTGATGATCCATTACTTAAATCAGTGAAGCATAGTGGGTGTCTTGGCGCCTCTATATTGGGCTATATCACGGCGTAGCTCAAGCGAGCTTTGTCTCGCATGTTGGCCCGGCGGAGTTCTTTGTATCCGGTATGACGGTCATCGTCGCGCATCATGGGCGCGCCGCGATCCGTAGATCGATCTTGATTGTCTTTCCTTATCCTCAATATGTCTACGCAAGTCGGAGCATTCCCGTGGCTTTGTACTTTTCCCGGCGATCGGGGTATGGCTTTAGTGGAGGCACAGGCCCTCTGTCGCTGACACGAGTGGCGGTCGGCGTATTGTCGCTGGTGATTTGGGTTTATATGCTTCCTCCTCTAATCCAGCAGCGGCTTGCGTTTAAGGGTAGCTTTTGGAGGGCGTTCGAGTTAAATACTCTTGACGCAAGGACTTGGTCCATCTGTCGGCTAGCAAATCTTGATCAGCTCTAAGATGTTCTTTGCTTTTCTTGAGGCTGCTTGCCATGGCCATAAGCCTGCGTTTAAAATGCTCTTGCTTTCGGCGGGATCCTCGGGCACGACGAATTACGTGCGTAAATCGAGGCTTGCCTCAATCTCCGGAGGAGGCATGTAATTATCGTCCTCTACCTCTTTATGCCGCTCTCTCATGAGGGCTGGCTTCTTCATCCTCTATCTTTGAATCTTGCTTTGGAGGGTTGTCTTCGGCTTTATCACGGGGTGTTGTTGTCTCCGGTGCGGAATCTCCATTCTTCTTTGTGGCGGGATTTAAATGGCCCGGCCGGCGTTGGCGCCTAGGCTGTTTCTTGGAGGGTCTTCCTCCATTTGTTCCATCGCCATTCCCATCCTTTGGGATGTCCACCATGTATATGTCGTATGGTGAGGTGGCTTTTAAGGTGCCCGTGGCGCTGGTTCTTGAGTAAATCTCGGCATCGTCGTCCATACCGTCGATGTCTTGATAGGAGTCTAGCATGTCGGTTAGGTGCGTCGGAAACGGTGGCTACAAAGTGGGTGGTGGGTGGGCTTTAAATTTCTTCGTCGTCGCATCCCAACTTAATCTCTGACCGTGAGTGCGGCGAGCTCTCGATAACGAGAGATACTTTAGCGAATTAGGGGATGTCGCCCAAAAAAGTGCTGAAAAGATGTCATGCGGTGAACTCCATGATCGGCGTAATCAGATTCAATTGGTAGAGGCGGCGGGAGGTTGATCCAAGCACCTCGAGTCACGAGCTTCACAAGGGTCGAGGGTCGATTGATTCGGCTCCATCGCCGTAGAGATAGCAACCCCGGCGGTGTCTAGCCACCATCCTCGTCGCGTGCTTGATCGGCTCGAGTTAAGGGTTGGGGCGGACTCTTGTCGCGACCTCAAAAGGCTTTGTCCGGGGAGGAGCTAGATCATGCCGTCGTGACGATCTTGGCGGTAGCGCTCGGCGTGGCTCGAATCCGTCGAAGATCAAGTTTCGTGGATGTCGGCCGTGAAATTCAAACTTCAAATTAGACACGATGGCGAGGCGTAACTTTCGATTACTGCTCCGGATGGCCAAGCGAATTACCCGTAGTGCAAACGCCCGAATACAAAAGATCTGTCCGGGAGAAAAGTCTCACCTGGACCGCGTTCTTATTGATGATAGGAGGAGCCATCGGTCCTATGGCGACGACCAGAAGAACTCTCAATGAAAGCACCAATGTCGGTGTCAAAGCGGCGGATCTCGGGTAGGGGTCCCGAGCGTAGTCTAGGCGGATGGTAACGGAGACAAGGGACCGATGTTTTTACCGGGTTCGGGCCCTCTCGATGGAGGTAAATCCTACTCTGCTTGATTGATATTGATGATATGGGTAGTACAAGAGTGGATCTACCCACGAGATCAGGAGGCTAAACCTAGAAGCTAGCCTATGGTATGATTGTTGTTAGTCCTATGGACTAAAACCCTCCGGTTTATATAGACACGGAGAGGGCTAGGAGTTACAGTCGGTTACAATGGTAGGAGATCTACATATCCGTATTGCCAAGCTTGCCTTCACGCCAAGAAAGTCCCATCCAGGACAGGGGCGAAGTCTTCAATCTTTATCTTCATAGTCTTGGAGTCCGGCCAATGATGATAGTTAGGCTATTCGAGGACACCCCTAGTCGGGACTCCCTCGGCAGCCCTTGGCAATGAAGCTCCGGCCTATATATCTTCTTTATACTACTAATCTTTGGAGGTGGAGTAGTGATAGAGTACTTTATATTTCTCTGCGTCTGATGCCAGTTAGTCGTGCTTCAAAACTGAGCAGCGGCGCCATTAAAAATAAAAGGCGATAACTAATGCGGCACCTCGGGCCATAGCGGCGGATCGCATTTGCACGAGAAATTCTGAGTGTGAACATATCGATGTGAATGCATTGCAAAGCGGCTTTAACAATCCTGGCAGCTTCACCTTTCCCTCTCGATTTGGGCTAACATGTATTCACACTCTTCCTCTCCCTCCTCCATTTTCCTTTAGCCCTTCACGCTTTCTTACGCCATTGTTCGATCGTCTTCTCCATGGAGGAGCAGGGCGAAGCGACCCGTTATTCTTGCCCGATCGAAAGATGGCGTGGTGGAGAACTCATTGATCGGTGCGATGTCATCACCTCGGCTAGCATGGCGAGGTTCATTCAAGCCCATTCTCGACTCAACTAATAACATCATCACAAGGAACCCAAAAGTCAAGAGGCGGTTTGATCTCCCTATCTTCTTCGCCGTGACCACGATGGTAGCGCAAATCCGACAGGAGGCCTATGCAATGCAAGTTGATGCCTCTTGATAATGATACATATGATGTTAAGATGCCATCGCTTGAGGCGAGAGCTTAAGCGGCGCAAATGGAGATTGGGTTGTTTACATTGGGTCCAAGCTGCAGTGGGAACTTGTGAATGTGTACACTCGTGACGGGTTCCACTTCAAAAATCTCAGCGAGACTGCCCGATTGAGCACACGATATTATATGCATGCGTTCAAATACAATCATGGTGATTGTCTTCTATGGAAGATAGCAATTTCTCGAGTCTAACCGCTCTTGGAATTACAACAACTATGAAGTTGTTGCTATCTTCGACAAGCTTGTTGCGTCGTCGATGGTTTATTTGGATGGATATTGCTCAAAAATCAGTTTACGTACGCGGATGAGTCTTGTGATGCAATTGAATATGAGGGCCTTGTGTTTCTTTGCCACCACTTTGTGGCACTATTTTTTTGCATAGCATCTGCGTTGTTTGATACATTTGTCTTCCATCGTAATTATAATTGTTTCATCCACATGCATGCGGGTTAGCAAGGCTGGTCATAGTGGGGAGTAACTTAGACTAGTAACATGCATATGTTACTAGTTTATATTACTACCTCTATAGTGCATATTATCTTAGATTAGTATCATAGGTGGTCTCATTTATTGCCATGCATGACACATAGTAGCATCACATTTATTATGTTATGGTATCTACCTATGTTACTATAACCATCTCTCTCTTCCTTAATTGCACCACATAAGCATGTTTGCGAGTCCCAAGTGCATGATACTACTTATGTTACCCCACTATGGCCAGCCTTACTAATTAACCTTCTTCTTGTGTTTCCAATGTCTTGTGAACATTCCACCACCTATACTTGAAGATTTTTTATAACCAAGGGGAGATGATGATGGTGATGACCACGAGCATGAGGCGAGCAGCGCCATATACTATTTGGCTCTGGCAACTAATTCGATGGATCACCTCTTCTCGTGTGTATACAGCCCTTTGATGATGTTCTGCTAAGAGGCGGTGTAGTCTCCCATGGTCGCACTCTCGGACCTATTCAACACCCGTTGCATGGTATTCGGGATGGATACTAGTGTGCTAGCGCCAACTCCTTCTCCTGATGCAAATTGATAGTCTTGGAAAAATTCGCTCTTCCTTGGACAAAACTATCAATGATGGTGAAAAGCGATCAAGCTGCTATTGACACAACATTACTACCATTTATGAGAAGCAAGCTGTGTCTATACCTCGGACATTTGGGTGGTTCCCTACCACAATCTTGATATAGTAGGCGCTTGGCTGGATGACCCGATCTGCGTTGGTCTCGGATCGACAATGGATGGCCCGTCCTAGAGAATCACTTGTGGTTCAAAGCAAGCGTTTCAACGCCGAGGAATGGTTGAGTTGAAATTCATTTCATTGCTTTTTATTTGTTGTGTGGTGAAAACTTTAGTATTTATAATGTATCCTCGTTGTCGATGTGGGTTGATGACCTGTTGTATGTAATAAAATGATATGCACTGTGATAAACTTACTAAATTTATGAATGGCTTTCGAGTTGTTTACGTGAGTGAGTGGTGCGACGAGGCAAAAAATATTTTCGAATACATAATTGTACATGCATTGCAATAGGTTATCGGATGAGGCCAATCATCAACAATAGTAGTACACTATTTGTACTAGCTTCACATGCTTGTAGCGTTGTCTGCGGGTGTTTTCTTGTAGCCATACGTAACCAGCACCTCGAATCCTCGATACAAGTAGTACTATATACTAGTAAGTAGTAGGAGTAGTAGGGTGGCATGGGCGAGAACAAGCATTCACGTCCGAGAGTCACGGCTGCGCCACGGCCACGACTTCCATCGACACCAAATTTCTTGGAGTCGGCGCTAGAGCAATCTCTTCAACCTCATCGTTTCTCTAACTTTCGATCATGGCGGAAGCGAGGTGGGGGTTTCCGATAGTCGGTTTCCTCAGCTGCGGTCCCACTTGTAAGGCCAACTCAACGCTCTATCAATATATGGATGTACTCTTCTTCCCAATACAAAAACTTGCATCCATTCTACTCCCTCCGTTCTAGTATTTGTCAAAATATATATGTATCTAGACATGTTTTAGTATATAGGCACATCCATTTTTGGACAAATGGAAGTCAAGTACTCCCTCCGTCCCAAAATAAGTGTCTCAATTTTGTACTAGCTCTAGTACAAATTAGTACTAAGCTCAAGACACTTATTTTGGAGACGGAAAATATTGAACGAGAGGAGTACACAATAAATTTTTAAGTTATCACAACTAGTCTAATCCGAGAGCACAACCAGAAGATTTGGTGGGTTCTTCCTCCTTTTGCCGACCGTGGGACATCTAGCATCCAGTCGTGTCATGAAAAGAAATAGAGTGGTAGTTGATAAGTTGAAGCCACAAGATGTGCATCTTGGGTTAAGCGTAAATAGAATCTTACTACTCTTGAGTAACTCCAAAAGCGGCCACGAAGATCTTTCTTGGATTTGTTTTTCATCACCGCGCGTCGAGGTGAAAGATGTGCGAGTTGATGGGTCCTGCGTTTTCAGCGACATGTGGGACCACATGTGAGCAAGCAGAGCGATGGGCTCAGCGTGTCCATTGGCTGGCGAGAAGAAAGATAGAGGAGCTTGAGCACGGACTGCGAGAAATTTGTTCTCGTCTTGTACCTCGATATAGGCTCGATATAGTGGGGTGGCATGGGCCATAACTAGCATTCACGTCTAGCACTACGGCTGCACGCCACCCACGAGTCCCATCCGACACCAATTTTCTTGGAGTCCGTGCTACAGCCATCTCTTCTCCCTCTGTTTTCTCATCCATCGCGTGGTGGGCGGGGTGGGGGTTTCCGATAGTCGGTTTGCTCAACTACGGTCCCACTTGTAAGTGAAAATGCAACACCATACGCATTCCGCTTTAGCGGCGTGCGGACCAACCGTGTGGGGTGCGGCCTTGAACACGGCGAGCTTTTCCTTTTGAACTCGTAACTTGTAAAATTTGGTTACGCTCCATGGCGCGATCGATAGATAGAAAATAACGATTTTGCCTAGAGTAATGAGAAGTTTGGTTACGGCGCCGTTCATGCATAGATGCGTCTGAAAATTATGAAGTTGATGCGAAAGGTAAGATAATTACTGTAGTATCATATACTACTACATGGATTTGTGGAAAGATAAAAATACATACGGATCCATCAGCGACATCCTCACGCCCTAGTCGCGGGTCGTAACCGGCGTGTGAGGAAGCGGCGTTGGCGGCGAGCTCAGCGTGCTTACGAACAATGCGTCCAAGGTTGCCCTGCGGTCCAAGAAGGCCAGGTCCTATCGTCCTCCTCTTGCATGCGCGTGAAGCGTGGGTGATTATGTCCATGGTGTCTTGCTGCGCCCGGTAGCTGCTGCGGCAGCGACCTCAAGGTGGACATTCTCCGGCGCGGCGAGCGGTCGCGAGGCCACCGGTCGTCGAAGAGGTTGTCACCATAGTGGCTGTTGAGGTGGCGGGCATCGCGAGCTTTGGTAGCGTCGGTGAAGGCTTACGTCAAAGTCGTCCATGAGCTTCTTGATGATGGTGAACTTGTCGAGAAGCCGGCGAGGACCTCGTCGAACAAGGAGGCGAAGTGTCGTCCAGCGGCCCCGCCTGTCGGCCTCAAGCAATACTACAGAGCGTTCCTCGTTGCCGGGCTGCGGCGGCGTCGTGGACCATCGGCACAACCGGTGATGCTCGCTCATCGCCTCCATGGGTCTAGCTTAGCTTCTACTAGTCGGTGATCTTGCGATTCGGTGATCCTCTTGCCCTTGGTTAGCGTGCGTGGGTGCGTGGGATTTCGTACTACTCCTCGGCCCTCTCACTTTTGCCTTTGGCTGTATGATAGGTGGGCCAGCCACCCCTTGAGGCCCATGTCATTCACCCAAAAGCGATTCTGCGTAAGTCAATGAAACTGCGCCCCGTCCGTCTTTGGTGCGATATAGTCATCTCACGGACCTCTAGTTGGGGCCAAGCGAGAGAAGTTTGATGTTCTTGGTTTATTGGTCCCCTTGCATTTTAGCCAAGTTTTGACCTTTGATTTAACTAATAAAATGTTAATGCATGTAAACAAAAATGTTGTGTAAGTCACATTCGAAAACCAAATAATCCCAAAACACTTAGGCACGGTGCATTAACTCCCTCCTTGTTTCTTATTTACGTGACATATCAACCAATGAGAGATGTGGGCGTGCATGCTTTCAATGACTTGAGACTACCAAACATGACATGCGGTGTTTAGTTCATTGCATGTAATCCTATTAAGACTCTAGTTAGCAAGAAAACATTAAGTTCTCTGCCGATAGGAATAAAACACCATGTATTTATTTACGAGAGGGAGTAGTACATTTTTGTGACATGCATTACTAGATATTGCTAGTCGAATACTAAAATCCAGATGGGCGTGGTAGTACTCCTAAATCCAGGACGGTGGTGCTACTAGTACTAGTAGTAGTACTACCAATGTAGTACTCCTAGGAGTACTAGCATTGTACTACCGTTGGTCAAATTATTACGTCTTTGCTCCTCACGGTGTAGTGACAAGACCTGCGCGGAGATGACACTGAGTATAGGCGTTGTGTTCGGCATACCAGTCGACCTCACCGTCTGCAGTCACTATCATCATGGCTGTAAAGCTAGCCCTTACAACTAATACATTAGACATAATTTCCGTGCGTAGATGCCCGTGCATTGCCGGAACACCAAGATGAGGGGTGGACTGCTCGGCCGTGACCATTCGCTAGATTTTTCCACGGCCTTCTAGATGTGGTGGGGAGGAGATAAGGCTGATTGTGAGAGACAAGGAGTTGTTTGTAAATAGGGAACAAGTGCGGGCATCTTTTTGCAAAAATGGAGAAGCTTGGTTTGTATCGTCGGATCTAGATCCGGCTGACTCTTGGTGAAAGATGGGAGGCACAACATCATCACCAACTCGGGACTGTTTGATTCGCGAGTTTTGAAAAGCGAGGAATAGGACACGGCAATATTACAAGTTTCAAGCTGATATTACAAATGTTAGGAGTAATCTGCACCTAGGAAGAGGAATTACTAGGAAGTTCATGTAAGAACTTTTGTTACTTTAGGTGGATGCAGCGTTATCGTACAAACTAAAATCCACACATACGACAAGTCACTAATGGGCAAATAAGTTTTGAGTCTCTGGCCACTTGATGTTTCAAAAATAAATTCAACCTGCGGAGACTTTGTCATTTAGGCTTAGGCGCTTGCGATGATCAGCCGCCATTCATTGTTGTGCGAGAAGGCATAAACCTCATTACCTTGAGCACACTTGCCTCCGAACAAAGAACACAGCCAATTTAATCTCAGATGTTACGCCTCGGTAGTCGATCAAGGCATTCGATGAGATTGTTATAGTGCAGCACATTTTTCACTTTGGGTCTTTTTATACGCAAAGAAGAACATATTAGAGCAGTGGCTGCATAAGATTGCCGTGTCATCAAGAGGTACCAATATCATTCGCTCATACGATAGGGTTGGCTGGCTAGTGATATTTTTCACTCTCTCTCTCCCTCTCTCTGTTTTTGTTTCCTCTCATTTAACTAGGAGCACGTGAAGAGCTTGGGCATTTGTTGCCTTCCACTATGTGCCGATGCCATATTTAAAAAGTATGCCACATAATATGCATCGATGTCAAATCAAAAGATTTTGGCACGCTCTCGCGATGTGAGAGAGTTAGCACCGTTGTGACACAGACCCACATGTATAAACAAATCAATCAAACCAACTACACCAGCCTCTCACTCTCCCAAACAAGTGTTTTTTATTGCCTCAGTCCTCTCTCTCTCCCACGGTGTTTTTTATTCGTGAGTTAATTTGGCACTAGAGCAAAGTAGGTGCTCAGTTGGGGCACCGGTGAGCAATGGAGGGCATCGATGCCAAATGCATCACAAGTGAATTTGGCACATGTTTTGGCCTACATAGCCCACTTTTGTACTCCCTCGTCCCAAAATTCTTGTCTTAAATTTGTCTAAATACGGATGTATCTAGTTACATTTTAGTGTTAGATACATCCGTATCTAAACAAATGTAAGACAAAAATTTTAGAGACGGAAAATCTACCTCATATTTAGTATAAAATTTTGACCATAGATTTACCTAAGAAAATGCCAATGCATGTCACTAAAAATTACACCATTTGAAATTATGTTCAAATCTGAATCCATGATATAGTTCTTAGTGACATGCATTAACATTTTGTCGATTAAATCTATGGTCAAATTTTGATACTACAAAATTGGAAGAGTAAACCGGGGCGGAGGTAGTAGTAGTACTTGCCCTTAGGGTAACCATAGAGTTCTTGGAGTAGTCTAAGTTACTTTCCACTATGACTAGCCTAGGCTACTATAGTAGTCTGACATAAAAATGATCGGTGATCACGTGAGAAAAAATACTAAAAAATTTCTTTCGGTGCGGTGCGTAGATGTAGTTTTGAACACTACACTTGTCATCGTAATTTGGGAAAATTACGAAAAAATTGAGCTACGTTGTGATTACCGTTTACTAATAGGAAAGAAGTTTCACCTCGATGAGTAGCTTCTCCGTGCATGGAAAGCATGTAAGGAATCCAACAACTTGATCAGTTGGGGCGATAGATTTTAGTGCTAAGATCTTCCTTTGCGCATGGTGGGTCAAGCTTGTGGGAATCATTTTACGGAAGGCGGTCGTAAATACATCAAGAAGAAATTTAAAAATGTGAATTTCAAGAAGGCGGAGAAGAAGATGAGTGCTGTACCGAGCGATTCTGGATCAATAAAGAGTTTGGAGAATTTGGCGACGAGTACATGCACTTATTTGTCAATTTGGTAGCGTCAATGACCCGATTTTTGTTGGACCTTCTAGATCCGATACAAGCAATCTCTCAAGGAAAGGCGCATTCTCAATGACCATAACGTGGAACAGCTGGAGTGATCTCTTCCCAATTGATGTCTTGTTGCGGGGCTAGCAAGACACATAAATCCATCGGAGATTAAATCGGCGATGTGGAGGCTAATGAACCCGTGGATCTGCTCAAGGCGAAGGTACTCGGCCTTGATACAGCTGCGGGCAGGTGCTCCATAGCCTTCTTCGAGATGACAACGTCGAAGAGGTCGAGCTGCTTGAGTTGAGGGAGAAGAAGGCGGAGCGGCATCAATCTGAGGGAAGATAGCAGGAGTTGAAGGCTGGCGCGATGCACCGCGTTGGCGTGGCGGGCCGGACGGCGGCGAAGGCGGCATCGTCCAACTTCAAAGCTGAGCTCCTCGAGCTGATCTAGAGGCGAGGATAAGAACCACTCGTCGAACTTGGGTTGGACCTTGCGGTTGGTCTGAACATGCGGATGTCAAGGCGTTTGGCTGGCCCGGTGCGATGAAAGGATCTTGGAGGCTGCGGCCATGCATTGCAATCCCGTCGCGAAGCAGCTATCGCGATGAGGTTGATGGGGCCTTGGCGCTTGGGCGCCACGGCCGGGAGAAGCGGGGTTCGCCGCAGATTTGGTGGGAGGAGGCCGATGATGCGAGCGGCATGTCGTCGGGGAGGCTCTTGATGAAGTCGAGGCTCGCGGATCACGGTTTTAGCTCGGCGGCCTCCGCTTGTTATCTGCCTCGCTGTCCATCTCAACCGGTGGTGGTGTTGGTGTACATGTGTCTTTGGTGTGTGTTGTGTCTTTGGGTGTCTTGTGCGTCGTCATACATGCATGCGTCGCCGCAGTGGTGAATTATCTTGTAGTCGTCCTTCAGCGCATAGAAGTTTGTCCTCAATCGCCCTCAATTTACTAGCGTGTGGGGTGCTACCGAGTGGTTTCAACTTTGTTTCCTTCACGCGTGTCGGATGGGCCTCTAGTTTACTTATTTTCACCTTGCCACATGGGCGGCACACAAGATCTGAGAACACGAGTGACAACGCAACATGTGGATTGGTTGACGGTCGACTAAACAATATCTGAGCTATCTGTTGACACGGTGGCGTATAATCCGTCGGTATAGAGTTCAAGTGAGAGGGAGGCCCGTGAGAGATAGCGAGAGAGAGAAAGAGCTACTCCTCCGTTCGATAATGTAGTTACAACATTTTTTAAAGTCAAACTTTTGAAACTTTGACCAAGTTTATAAAGAAATTACTTATATCGGCAATACCAAAGATAAATGATAGTATGAAGTAAGTACATGTTGTGATGAATCTAATGATCGTTCAGATGTAAATGTTTTCTCCACATATACCTAGTCAAACTTTTACGAGGTTTGACTTTTCAAAACTATCCATATGCTTATGGGCGTGTGAGAGACAGAGAGAGAGAGAGATAGATAGAGATAGATAGATAGAGAGAGAGAGTGAAAAAAGTGTGTGTGCGTGTGTGAAAGAGACATGGACAACACACGATAAAAAGTGGAGAAAAAGCGTCGTGTCTTATGCAAACATATCACACATGCATCTTGACAAGCGGAGGCAAGGTGAGGAGATAGTGTGTGGTTGTTTGGAACCGAGAGAAGACCCTAGCACGTGGCCAAGAGGGTCGACAAACAAGGAGAGAGGTCGAGAGAGGCGTATGGAGAAAATGCAGACATGGGGAGGAGAGAGTGTATGTTTGTCATAGAGATCCCTGGAGATCGTGATGGGACTACATGGGTGGGAGATCAAGTGACAAGGTGTGTCTTGCGATAGAAGATGCCGAGAGATATCGAGATAGGCGTATGGATGGAAGGAGACAATCGTGTGTTCTGATGGCTAGTAAGAGATAATCATACTTAGGAGGAATGCTTGCGCCTATGGCCTGTTTGGATACTCTAATTCAGTTAGATGTTAGAGTTAGATTCTAACCTGAACTAACTCTAAGTAAAGAGGTGTTTGGATGGCGGGGTTAGATGGGGCGCGGATCTGGCGAGGCACCTTCACTGGCGGTGCGAGAGGAGGAGGAGAGGGCGAGAAGCTTGAGGAAGTGGGAGGGATCTGCTGGGGAGGCGAGAGAAAAAGTGTTTATTAGTGGTCTGAGAAGAACTAACCCAAATAAGCACCTCTTGGATGGGTTAGTTTTTTGGATGGGTTAGATGCATCTAACCTAACTAACCCTCTGTTTGGATCTTTTGGGTTAGTTGACTCCAAACTAACCCAAACTAACTCTAACCCATGGATCCAAATAGAGCCTATGATGGAGTGAGGATTATGGTACTTAGGGGGTGCGTGTCACATGGAGAGAGAACAAGAGGCGGAGAGTGTTGGATGGGTCTATATGTATATAGCCTTGGCCGAGACATGTGTATGTGTGAACCGAGGGAGATATAAGGCCGTTTGGCTTCGTCGTGAGCATCTTTTGCGTGGCACAGGGGTTGTGGCTGGATTTCATGCACGCTTGTTTGGTTGCTACCTTGTGAAAAAAAGCCACGCTGGGCTGGGTTCCTGCACTTTAATTAGCTGGTGAACTCCACACCCTGCAAATGCTTTGGCCCAAGCGATGATTTCAAATGCTGGCCGTGCACAGTGCGTGTGTACAGGCTAACACAACATGGATGGATATTAGCATTAAATAATTGATGCATGGATTGATTGATGGGGCGTTGATGCTTTGCTGGCGGGCATGAACCAAATGCTTGACACCACACAAGCCTTGCGGCGAAATATTTTACATCTCACGTCCACACGGCGATGTCGACCATCAAGGCATGAGGTCGGTCACGAACAAACTGACCAATAAAGTTTGAGAGAGATTGAGAGCCCGATAAAGGCTGAGTGGTGCGTCGAGATAGCTGAGAGGGAAAGAGATATTCCATCCGCTCGATGATGCGGTGCATGTAAATTTTTAGAAGTCAAACTTTGGAAACTTTGATCAGGTTTACGCAAATGTTATTTATATCTACAATACCAAAGATACATCATACAAAACTACATCTCATGGTGAATCTAATGGTATATGTTTGCCATACTAGATGTAATTCTTTTCTCCACGTACATGGTCAAACTTTGTGATGTTTGACTTTTCAATAAATCTATGTGCTATGGGCGGAGGTGAGTGCCTCGGTCAAGGCAGATCAAGTGCGTGTGAAGGAGAATGAGTAAGTGTGCAAAAAGAGTATGTGTGTGAAAGAAAGTGACAACAAAGCGATAAATTAGAGAGAGTGTGTTTTTCGTTTCTTATGCGAACATATCACGCATGCATCTCCGAGATGGAAAAGCGAGGCAGGAGATACATGAAGATAGCTAGTGTGTGATTGTTTGCAGCGGAGGAGACACCCTGTAGCACATGTCCAATAGAGGTCTGGCCAACAAGGAAAAAAGGTCGAGAGGGACACATGGATGGCATGGGCGCATGGGAGGAGAGAGAGGGTGTGTTTGTGATAGAGATCCCTCGAGATCGTGAGGGACTATATGGGTGGGAGATCGAGGTGCGTGCGTTTGATAGAAAGATGCCCCGAGAGAAATCGAGATAGACCATGCACATGTTTGTGATGGAGACTAAGATTAGCTAGTCATATACATATAGGGGGGACTGCGTGTGCCTACAATTGAGTGAGAGACCATCATACTTGGCTAGCTGGGCATGAGACTGTGTGTGTGTGTGTGCGTGTGAGATGGAGAGAGAGCGATGGAGAGAGATAGAGTTTTAGATGGGCCTGTCAGTGCGAGTGAGATATGCATGTGTATGTGTGACCAAGTGGATGGAGAGTTTGAGAGAGGGGAAGAGCTCGAGGGCGACATAGTGGTGCGTGAGAGAGTTATGGGCAAGAGCCAAGGAATTTGTGTGCGTCTGATGAGTGCACCCAAGATATCTAGCTTGGACTAGCTAGAGTATCATACATAGTGTCTGAGAGAGACCTATAGATGGTGTATATATGAATGCGGACTAGAAAGACCCCCCACACACACAGAGAGAGAGAGAGAGAGAGAGAGAGAGAGAGACCAACAAGGTTTTGTGTGGGATCGTGTGAGAATTGAAGATTGTCGTGAGAGAGTGAGTGAGAGAGAGAGAGAGAAAGAGGAGTCAGGAGAGGGGGAGGTCGCGTTTTATGCATCAAAGGCTGATATAAACTTGCATTCAAATATTTAAATTGGAGACCATGTTATCGCAATCCACACATGAACGGATATATCATATATCAAACAAGTTCATTAATTTGACTTTCAACATGTTCATGGAGTACTATAATCTTGTACAACATGCTACTCGATTGAGGTGTTCAATTTTGGATTTAGTTCACTATTTTGACCTCTTGAGCGAGCTAGTTCATTGAATCGAGATATTTCATTTTGGGTTTGATTCGCATTTTTGAGTGGGTCAACTATTTGTCATATAGTAAATCGCTCGCTAGCGAGCATGTAAAACACATTACTCCGAGCATCATCTCTCCATCTAAAAAAAGTGGCAAGCTAATATTTCAAAATTTGATTGAATCGACTTGGTAAGGTGAGCGTGGATGCTCGTTCTCCCAAAATTTGAGCGAACCATTAAACATCCTCTCACTTTCGGTGGAATTACTTTGAGAAAATAAATGGGAGGCGAAATTACCGTCCTATGTGGGACACGCATCAATTGGCCCGTTGTACATCGAGGTAGGTTAGTAACTTCATCCAAGCGCGCCTTCTCCTCGGCGAAATGACATGTGCGAATAATTCATAAACCATGGTCCATAAAACCGCTCTCCTCGCCCGAAATAGCTCGCGCCCACTATTTCAAAACACGCTCTCCTGCTTGAATTAGCTCGCGCCCACTATAGTTCAAAACCGCCCTCCTGCGCCGTAATCTCTCCGCCCACTATTTGGGGAGAAGCAAAGTTACTCTACTATCCCGACCCTCGGTACACAGACCCAAGCCGAGAAGCCTATAGGCAAGGGTAGGCTGTAACTCCCCTCACATTTCGGACAAATCGTCCGTAAGACATGGTTCCACTCCTCCCAATTCCCCCCCCGCCCCATTCATACCTCGTGGCGCAAATCACCTTCTCCCAGGAGCTCCCTTCTCTGAGCATGAAACCTCAGCCCCACCTCCATGGCCCCCGCACCAATTTCACAGCCGCCCTCCTCCCTAATGCGGAGCGCTTTGTCCAATTGCCGTTGTGCCTTTGGGCGTGTGCCTCTTACTCCGTCTTCTTTGGTGCTGCCTCGGCGATGGCGCGTGAACCGTCTGAGAGCGATTCACCCCCTTTGTTGTTCAGCGGCGCGGGCGGCTCAACCGGATCCGTCGAGTCGACCTTTGCTTCAGCGTAGCCGTCGGCCGTCGCGACATCGCTCTTTCCTGCCGCCGGTCGCCACCGCAACCGCCCGGCCTCACCGACTTCGGCGGTGGACCTGCCTACTTCACCATGCCACGGATAGGTCGCACCCTCATCTGAAATCACTTTATTTAGCGTCGGTTGTCGAATTTTATTACGGGCCAATCGATTCCCAATGGAAGCAGCACCCCTCGGCGGCGGAGCTCCTAAGCTGCGGTTGGCTGGTGTCTAACGTAAGGTCTTGAGGCGCATAAGTTCACGCATGAGCTTACCCTTAGATGGCTATCTTTTAGAGTTGCGTGGGTTGAAGGTCTTGCCGCCGCGGATCTGGGTGACGGGAGTCTTTGTGGATTGGCCGAGGCGGCGCAACCCGGCGGTGCGGTGGGGCGAGGCGGGGTTTTGGGCGGGGCCCGCGGACGGCGGAGGCGGCTGCTCTGCCTCGGTGGCTCTTGAGGAAGATTCGAACAGTGTCAGCCGGGAGGCACAAGACGGCCATCAAGCCATCCGGCGTACATCGAACAGTACCAAAATAAAATAAAATCGTGTGACCCCAATTTAGTCTTCAGTCAACAAACGTGTGACCACTCTCGTACCTTGCTATTGATCTCTTAGTGTATTTCTTCGGATCAAAGAGATATCTTGTTCTTAACTTTATGTGTTATTTGCATCTTGGACACACGTCTTCGACTCACTGCTGTTGCTCCAACAAGGGAAGCATACACGGAAGAACTAGGTCCCCACTCAATAGTTCCTGCATCGAATCGGCGTGCCCGACATGGACAACCCCAACAAGCTGCGGGGCCATCGACAAATCGGCACATGATGCTCACTCCTATGGATGGAAGCGGATAGGTTGTACCCTCATCTTACTTGTGTGCAACATTTATGGCTTTGTTATTCATCTAAGCACGGAAAATAGATCATCACATTTCTTTGTATATTCATCTTTGATCTCTTACGGGTCTTGTTAGGAGTTCACGCTGTTCCATAGTTTAGCTAAGATACTTGTTCTTTAGGTAACGTTGTTCCATAGTTATCATCCATCACAAATGCTATCCCACAGGCTGGTGATTATAGTATTATACCACTTCTAGTATTACCTATGTTGTTCTTTAATACTTTTGTGTGCCATCTAGTTAATCTCGAGTACAAATGATACATATACGTAGCTTTCATCATGTTCTCCCTTTAGTTTATGAGACACATTGCTGCTAGTTAACCCCAGTCCTACTATTTATGTAAGTCTCCTCTGAGGCACTCATTTACATAAATCTAACTACTAGTTGTCTTCCATGCATATCGGATATAATTGCACACTTGATATATCCACAAGAACCTCACGGAGCAATGTAAAGGCCAATAAACTTGATGTCAATGATACCCAATATGATGGAACATGTAAGGTAGTTCTTGAAGACTTGCGGAAAGATGATGAATCCTCTTCACCCCACAAGGTCCTTGCTCTAACTTGGCACGTGATATGGGTACAACATGCATATAATGTCTGGAGGTGTATCTACTCTATTGCAATGCCATGTGCTTAGCATCTGATCATGCATGTAAATATGTCATGCCTTCTTGTTTTTAGTACCTATTCCATTCATGATAACATGTTTTCAAATTCAAATCTTGTCATTCTACTCTATATAATGCCATCTACTTAATTTGGACATCATGCTTACGAATATCTTATGCATTGTTATTCATCGATTATGTACTTCATCATGCGCCATACCATGTTTTTTACATTGAAGTGATGTTCTAGTGCTCTGTTGCAATGCCATCTTATTTTCCCAATCATACCGTGTATGTTGCCTTAGTTATTTCATCGTATTCCGCTAGCATATAGTTTTACATTCAACTAGTTTTTTTTCTTTGTGTTGTCTGTTGTATCCTAGCTCTTACACCATACTCCCTCCGTCCGGATTACATGTTGCGAAATGGATGAAAAAGGATGTATCTAGAACTGAAATATGCCTAGACCCATCCATTTTTTCGGATGGAGGAATACATGTCAATATGTCATGCCTTTCTATTCTTGATACCTATTCCATCTCTCTGCTTTGTCACATGTTTTATAATTAAAGCACCATTCTTCTATACAAAGCATGCAAGGGGAAGGCGACTATGTTAGAATCGAAGGGTTACAAACAAGGCCTTGCAAAAGATCCAAACACCGGGAGATAATAAACCAACTCGGTTTTATAGATCTTGCTCCATACGAGAAACCCAACTCCTCACGATAATAAGCGATTCGGTGGCCAAGAACTAGTCCGCTCGATCGAGCAAAAATATGTCAACTCAATTCTAAGAAGCGTGTGCGTATCCTTGCATCATGAAATTTTATAGCATGCTGATCATATTTTCTACATGTTTCTTACCCATCTCTCTTTTAGAAAATAAGCTTAACGAGATAGAAGAATTTACGCAATGGTATCATTTATGAGGAAAGATTCTTGCGAGAATTCTCTGTGCTCCAATGTAGATGTAAGTACATTGTATATCACTATATTTTTACATCAGCATGTATTTTGTTAATCGGCGTGAATCCAACCTTTATCGATCTAAATTTAGTTGTAGCAAAATGTATGATTAAAGGCCACAATGTTGATTTTGCAAGGAAAACTGCACAGTAGTTTTGCATCTTGAGCTACATGAGTGTACTATCTCATATCGGTGGGTTTGAATACTTTTGTTACTGTAGTGGGTTTTCGGTGTTTTTCTTGTGTTGTCTGTCGTATCCTAGCTCTTACATCATACTCCCTCCGTCCAAATTAAATGTAGCGAAATGGATAAAGCTGGATGTATCTAGAACTGAAATCGCCTAGACCCGTCCATTTATTTCGGATGGAGGAATACATGTCAATATGTCATGCCTTTCTATTCTTGATACCTATTCCATCTCTTTGTAGCATGTTTTATAAGCTGAATCACCATTCTTCTATATAAGGCATGCAAGGGAAAACGGCTCTGTTAGAATCTGAAGGTTTACAAACCAGGTCTTTGCAAAGATCCAAGCGCGGAGATAATAAACCAACTCCATTTTCATGAATCTTGCTCGGCCGGAGAAACCCAACTCCCGCGATAATAGCGATTCGGTGGCCAAGAACTAGTCGCTCGATCCAGCAAAAGAATGTCAACTCCATTCTAAGAAGCGTGTGCGTATCCTCGCATCATGAAATTTTATAGCATTACGATCATATTTTCTACATGTTTCTTACCCATCTCTCTTTTAGAAAATAAGGTTAAGCGATAGAAGACTTCCTCCATTGGGATCGTATTAGGAAAATATCTTGCGAGAATTCTCTGTGCTCCAATCTTGATGTAAGTACACATTGTATATCACTATATTTTCACATCAACATGTATTTTGTTAATCGGTGTGAATCTAACCTTTATCGATCTAAAATTAGTTGTAGCAAAATGTTAAAGGTGCCAATGTTGATTTTTGTAAGGAAAACTGCACAGTAGTTTTGCATCTTGAGCTGCATGAATGTACTATCTCATATCACGCACATTCTTGAATTGTAGTGCTTCTCTGGTTGCCCATTCATTCATTGTGTCAATGTTGCTTCGTACTACCTTACGGCTGATGATAGCTGTGCCATATTGTGTTAATTTGGTGTAGGCTACTTGCCCAAGCGTTCGTTGTGTCAATGTTGCTTTCCTATTATCGACTTGGCCAATGATAGCAATGCTAGTGTGTTAATTTTGTGCGAGGCTCTTTGAAGATAAGAAGACAAACTCGAAAGCACAAAGCAACCCCATTGTTTCTTTCGATAAATCTAGGCGAGGTAATATGGAAATAACTCATGATTAATCTGTTTGGTTCCGTCCTAATTTATGTTATGATGCGATGGTCGAGACACTCTCCACTATCAATAATACAAGCCTGCCAAAATCGCCATCTGAATCATTAGGTATCCTCTATCTCGAATGCAGCGGAATAAATGTATGTTTGTGAACCAATTAATGGCTGAAGCAATGATGGAAATGGTGGATGAATCAGAGGTGCAGAGTCGTGCGACACAACAACTAATCAATGTTTTCAAAGATAGTGTAGCAAAGCAGAAAGAACTTTCCCACATGCTTATAGGCGTCATCTGTCTTTGAGGTTGCAGTTGTGACGTTGTAGATGGTTAGGTTACGCTCATTTATTTGCTTGGCATCAATCTTTGATTGCCCGATGGATGTAATTTCTGTAATATATCTTTGGATGTGCAGCGTTATTCACTGTATGCCGTACCTTTGCGTGATCGGTTTTGGTCACGTGCATAATTGCTAGTTGTAATGGGCTCAAATTATCTAATTTGGCCTAAAGACATGTATGAACTTTAGTGGGCCCATTAAGTTAATGGGCGTTACTAGGCCAAAGTTAATGGTCGGCCCTCTTACCTCCGAATTAGTTAACGAGCCGACATCGAAGCGAGCGATAGGTGGCCCCGGTTTATTTCACGGGCGTTAATGAGCCGTTACTAAGTTTGGGCTACATATGGCCCAACTATCTTTATGAGCCTTTAGCGGGCGAAAGAGGCAATGAGCTTATCTTGGACCATGAAGACCATGGGCGCTAAGAAGCCGAAAGTCGGTCGTATTGTAAATGGCCCAAGCGTGTTGTGGGCCTTTAGCGAGCGAAAAGAAACCAGGTTGGTATTGGACCATGAAGGGCATGGGCGTTAAAGGGCAAAACTAAGGTCCAACTACAAATAGCCCAACTCATTTATGGTCCGTTAACAGGCGAAATTCACAGGGCAGAATTGGCCCAACACTTAAATGGGTTGCTAAAAGCGAAAACTTCAGGTCCGACTAAAAATGGCCCAAGCTGATTTATGGGCGTCAGCGGTGAAAGTGACACGGGCGGAAAAATTTGCCCAACACTTAAATGGGCAGCTAAAGGCGGCGAGGTCCGACAACAAATGGCCCATCAGATTTATGGGCCGTCAGCAGTGAAAGACAGGGCGGAAACTAGCCCAACATTTAAATGGGTGGCTAAAATGCGAAAGATGTACATCACGAAAATTGGCCCATCCATTAAGCGGGCGTTAACGAGGCGAAATCTCATCGGGCGATATTGAGCCGGATATATAGCAAAATATTAGCGGAATCGAGCGGCGATGGGCTGCAATGGTGTCAAATCTTTAATGGGCCATTGGCGGGCGAATTGGCTCACTCGTATGGGCGTGGGCTTAAATGGACTGACACAAGTAGGCCTTATATGGGCTGGCACGCTAATTTTAAGCTGGGCGGCCTTTTCACGAGAATGGGCCTCTGTTGGGCGTGCCACTGTTGGCGTACCATAGGCATCTTCCGTCCAATGAGTGGATGACATCTGTCCCAGCGGTGAGCCGACCGTGTTTCCTCCGACCAATGATGATTTTACCGTGGAAAATCCCCATTGGTCGGGGCTGATAACGGGTTATCGGATCAAAACCCGACCCGATAGCTTAGCGGCGTTCCGTTACGGTGGATGCCGCGTGTCGGTCACCCTTGGCGAAAGCATACGTGACGCGATTTATCGTCATGGAAGTGGACACTTCCATGATGATAATTTTGGTAATGTCATGGAACACTTCTCACGATAACGGTATGACTATCTTGATTACATCATAAATTTGTCATGGATGTACATGCATGACAAAAACGCGACCTCTTGTGACAAACCGTATCATCACGGAAGTGTATTTTTTGTAGTGTACTTACGGTTCAAGAGGTAGTACTTCATCAAGTTGCACTTTCCTCCACTTACTTCTTTGAGAGAAACTCATTCTCGAGAAAGGACCCGTTCTTAACAACAAAAATCTTGCCTTCGGATCGAGGTAGAAGGTATACCCAATGGTTTCCTTAGGGTATCCTCTGAAGCGCATTTTTCGACTTGGGTTCGAGCTTTTCGGGTTGAAGTTTCTTGACATAAGCATCGCATCCCCAAACTTTTAGGAGCGATAGCAGGTTTCTTTCCAAACCATAATTCATACGGTGTTGTCTCAGCGGACTTAGCGATTGCCATATTTAAAGTGAATGTAGTTGTCCTAAAGCGTATCCCCAAAATGATAGCGGTAAATCGGTAGAGACATCATAGACCGCACCATATCCAATAGAGTGCGATTCTGACGTTCGGACACACGTTCTGTTGAGGTGTTCCAAGAAGCGTAAGTTGTGAAACAATTCCACATTTCCTTAAGTGCATACCAAACTCGTGGCGTAAATATTCTCCCCACGATCGATCGTAAGAACTTTATTTTTACATCACGTTGATTTTCTACCTCATTACGAAATTCCTTGAACTTTTCAAAGGTCTCGGACTTGTGTTTCATTAAGTAGACATACCCATATCTACTTAAGTCATCAGTGAGGGTGAGAACATAACGATAGCCACCGTGAGCCTCAACGCTCATTGGACCGCACACATCAATATGTATAATTTCCAATAATTTGGTTGCTCGCTCCATTGTTAGGAGAAGCGGAGTCTTGGTCATTTGCCCATGAGGCATGGTTTGCGTGTCAAATGATTTGAAATCAAGAGACTCCAAAGTCCATCCGCATGGAGCTTCTTCATGCGTTTGACACCAATGTGACCAAGGCGGCAGTGTCACAGATATGTGGAACTATCATTATCAATCTTACATCTTTTGGTATTCACACTATGAATATGTGTAACATCATGTTCGAGATTCATTAAGAATAAACCATTGACCAGCTTGGCATGACCATAAAACATATCTCTCATATAAATAGAACAACCATTAAACGAGATCCAGATAAAATGTTCATGCTCAAAGTTGGCACTAAATAACAATTATTGAGGTTTAAAACTAATCCGTAGGTAAATGTAGAGGTAGCATGCCGTGGCGATCACATTGACCTTGGAACCATTCTCGGCAGCGCATCGTCACCTCGTCCTTCTCCGGTCTCCGCTTATTCCGCAGCTCTGTTTTGAGTTACAAATATGAGCAACCGCACGATATCAAATACCGGGAGCTACTATAGTCTTGGTAAGCTATACATCAATAACATGTATATCACATATACCTTTGGTATTCTTGGCCTTCTTGCCGCTAAGTACTTGGAGTAGTTCCACTTCGGTGACCGTTCCCTTGCAATAAAGCACTTTCGTCTCGGGTTTGGGTCCGTGCTCGGCTTCTTCCGGCAAGCGGCTTGCGGGTGCGACAAGCGCTTACGGACACGGCAACTCCTTGCCGTCCTTCTTGAAGTTCTTCTTACCCTTGCCTTTCTTGAAACTAGTGGTTTTATTGACCATCAACACTTGATGTTCCTTTTTGATTTCTACCTCCGCTGATTTCAGCATTGAAAATACTCCAGGGATAGTTTTCACCATCCCACGCATATTGTAGTTCATCACAAAGCTCTTGTAGCTAGGTGGGAGTATTGAAGGATTCTATCAATGACCGCCTCATCGGGAGGTTAATGTCGGTTTGGGACAAGCGGTTGTGCAACCCGGACATTTTAGTGCGTGCTCATTGTGAGAACTATTTTCCTCCATCTTACAAGCTGTAGAACTTGTCGGAACTTCATATCTCTCGACCGGGCATGAGCTTAGAAAACCATTTTCAGCTCTGGAACATCTCATATGCTCCGTGTTGCTTAGCGCTTTTGGAGCCCGGTTCTAAGTTGTAAAGCATGCCGCCTTGAATGAGGAGTAATCATCAAACCTTGTTGCCGGCGTTCATAACGTCTTGGTTATTTGGTGGGTCTTCACCTAGCGGTGCTTCTAGGACATATGCTTTCTTGGCAGCTATGAGGATGATCCTCAAGTTCCGGACCCAGTCTGTATAGTTGCTACCATCGTCTTTCAGCTTGGTTTTCTCTAGGAACGCGTTGAAGTTGAGGTTGACATGAGCGTTGGCCATTTGATCTACAAGACATTTTGCAAAAAAATTAGACTAAGTTCATGATAATTAAGTTCATCTAATCAAATTATTTAATGAACTCCCACTCAGATAGACATCCCTCTAGTCATCTAAGTGATACATGATCCGAGTCAACTAGGCCGTGTCCGATCATCACGTGAGACGGACTAGTCATCATCCGTGAACACCTTCATGTTGATCGTATCTTCTATACGACTCATGTTCGACCTTTCGGTCTCTTGTGTTCCGAGGGCATGTCTGTACATGCTAGGCTCGTCAAGTCAACCTAAGTGTTTTGCATGTGTAAATCTAGCTTACACCCGTTGTATGTGAACGTTAGAATCTATCACACCCTATCATCACGTGGTGCTTCAAAAACAACGAACTTTCGCAACGGCGCACAGTTAGGGAAAACACTTTCTTGAAATTGTTATGAGGGATCATCTTATTTACTACCGTCATTCTAAGCAAATAAGATGCAAAAACATGATAAACATCACATGCAATCAAATAGTGACATGATATGGCCAATATCATTTTGCTCCTTTTGATCTCCATCTTCGGGGCGCCATGATCATCATCGTCACCGGCATGACACCATGATATCCATCATCATGATCTCCATCATCTGTCTCCATGAAGTTGTCTCGCCAACTATTACTTCTACTACTATGGCTAACGGTTTAGCAATGAAGTAAAGTAATTACATGGCGTTATTCGGTGACATGCAGGTCATACAATAAATAAAGACAACTCCTATGGCTCCTGCCGGTTGTCATAGTCATCGACATGCAAGTCGTGATTCCTATTACAAGAACATGATCAATCTCATACGTCACATATATTTCATTCATCACATCCTTTTTGGCCATATCACATCACAAGGCATATGCCGCAAAAACAAGTTAGACGTCCTCTAATTGTTGTTGCATGTTTTTACGTGGCTGCAATAGGGTTCTAGCAAGAACGTTTCTTACCTACGCCAAAACCACAACGTGATATGCCAATTTCTATTTACCCTTCATAAGGACCCTTCTCATCGAATCCGATCCGACTAAGGTGGGAGAGACAGACACCCGCTAGCCACCTTATGCAACTAGTGCATGTCAGTCGGTGGAACCTGTCTCACGTAAGCATACGTGTAAGGTCGGTCTGGGCCGCTTCATCCCACGATGCCGCCGAAACAAGATAAGACTAGTAGTGGCAAGTAAATTGACAAAATCTACGCCCACAACAATTGTGTTCTACTTGTGCATAGAAACTACGCATAGACCTAGCTCATGATGTCACTGTTGGGGATCGTAGCAGAAATTTAAAATTTTCTACGCATCACCAAGATCAATCTATGGAGTCATCTAGCGAGAAAGAGAGGTGCATCTACATACCCTTGTAGATCGCGGCGGAAGCGTTCAAGAGAGCGGGGTTGATGGAGTCAAACTCGTCGTGATCCAAATCACCGATGATCCTAGCGCTGAGCAGACGGAACCTCGCGTTCAACACACATAGGAGGCGGAGGCGTCTCCGCTCCTTGATCCAGCAAGGAGGAGGGAGAGGTTGAGGAAGAGATCTCCAACAGCAGCACGACGGCGTGGTGGTGATGGAGTGGCAGTACTCCAGCAGGGCTTCGTCAAGCTCTTAACGAAGGAGGAGAGGTGTTGGGGAGGGGAGGGGCTCCGCCTTGGATGTGGTGCTGCAGCCCTCCCCTCGCCCCTCTATTTATTGGAGAAGGGGGAAGGGGGGCCGGCCCCTCTAGACGGGATCTAGAGGGGGGCGGCGGTCAAGGGGGTGTTGGGGAACGTAGTAATTTCAAAAAAAATTCCTACACACACGCAAGATCATGGTGATGCATAGCAACGAGAGGGGACAATGTTGTCCACGTACCCTCGTAGACCATAAGCGGAAGCGTTATGACAACACGGTTGATGTAGTCGTACGTCTTAACGATCCGACCGATCCAAGCACCGAACGTACGGCACCTCCGAGTTCAGCACATGTTCAGCTCGATGACGATCCCCAGACTCCGATCCACCAGGGTTTCGGGGATGAGTTCCATCAGCATGACAGCATGGTGACGATGATGATGTTCTACCGACGCAGGGCTTCGCCTAAGCAGCGCAACAATATGACCGAGGTGGAATATGGTGGAGGGGGGCACCGCACATGGCTAAGGAACGATCACGAAGATCAACTTGTGTGTCTAGAGGTGCCCCCTGCCCCCGTATATAAAGGACCCAAGGGAGGGCGCCCGGCCAGGAGGGCGCCAAGGGAGTCCTACTCCCGGGAGTAGGACTCCTTCTTTCTAGTTGGAGAAGGAGAAGGGGAAGGAGGAGGAAGGGGAAGGAAGAGGCGCCACCCCTCTCCTTGTCCTATTCGGACTAGGGAGGAGGGCGCAGCCCACCTCTTGCCTCCTCCTCTTCTCCCTTAGGGCCCATGAAGGCCCAATAACCCCGGGAGGTTCGGTAACTCCCGGTGCTCGGTAAAATCGATTTCACGGAACCATTCCGATATCCAAATATAGGCTTCCAATATATCAATCTTTATGTCTCGACTATTTGAGACTCCTTGTCATGTCGTGATCACATCGGGACTCGAACAACCTTGGTACATCAAAACTTATAAACTCATAATAAAAGCTGTCATCGTAGCGTTAGCGTGCGGACCCTACGGGTTCGAGAACTATGTAGACATGACCTAGAACTATTCTCGGTCGATAACCAATAGCGGAACCTGGATGCTCATATTGGCTCCTACATATTCTCACGAAGATCTTTATCGGTCAAATCGCATAACAACATACTTTGTTCCTTTGTCATCGGTATGTTACTTGCGAGATTTGATCGTCGGTATCAATACCTAGTTCAATCTCGTTACCGGCAAGTCTCTTTACTCGTTCGTAATGCATCATTCCGTAACTAACTCATTAGCTACATTGCTTGCAAGGCTTATAGTGATGTGCATTACCGAGAGGGCGGAGATACCTCCCGACAATCGGAGTGACAAAACCTAATCTCAAAATCGCCAACCCAACATGTACCTTTGGAGACACTGTAGAGCTCCTTTATAATCACCCGATTCGTTGTGACATTTGGTAGCACACAAAGTGTTCCTCCGGTAAATGGGAGTTGCATAATCTCATAGTTACAGGAACATGTATAAGTCATGAAGAAAGCAATAGCAACATACTAAACGATCAAGTGCTAGGCTAACGGAATGGGTCATGTCAATCACATCATTCTTCTAATGATGTGATCCCATTAATCAAATGACAACTCATGTCTATGGCTAGAAAACACAACCATCTTTGATCAACAAGCTAGTCAAGTAGAGGCATACTAGTGACACTATGTTTGTCTATGTATTCACACATGTATTATGTTTCCGGTTAATACAATTCTAGCATGAATAATAAACATTTATCATGAAATAAGGAAATAAATAATAACTTTATTATTGCCTCTAGGGCATATTTCCTTGATCTCCCACTTGCACTAGAGTCAATAATCTAGTTCACATTGCCATGTGATTTAACACCAATATTCATATCGTATATGATTAACACCCATAGTTCACATCGTCATGTGACCAACACCCAAAGGGTTTACTAGAGTCAATAATCTAGTTCACATAAACATGTGATTAACACCCAAAGAGTATTAAGGTGTGATCATGTTTTGCTCGTGAGAGAAGCTTAGTCAGCAGTGCATCACATTGAGCCGTATGTATTTAATAAATATTCTATGTCTACAATGCTCATGCGAACTACTCTAATAATTGCTCCCACTTTCAATATGTATCGATTGAGACTTAAGAGTCATTTGGATCGGTGTAAAACTTGCACCGATGTAACTCTTCTGACGGGCTCTTTTATCACCTCCATAATCGAGAAATATTTCCTTAGTCCTCACTAAGGATATTCTTGACCAATATCTAGTGATCTACTCATAGATCACTATTGTATTCCTTACCAAATTCAGAACAAGGTATACAATAGGTGCGGTACATAGCATAGCATACTTTATAGAACCTATGGTGAGGCATAGGGAATGACTTTCATTCTCTTTTCTATTTTACTGCCGTGGTGGGGATTTGAGTCTTACTCAATTTCACGTTTGCAACACAGGCAAGAACTCTTTCTTTGACTTCCATTTTGAACTACTTCAAAATCTTGACAAGGTATGTACTTATTGAAAAACTTATCAAGCATCTTGATCTATCTCAATAGATTTTGATGCTCAATATGTAAGTAGCTTTCTTGAGGTCTTTCTTTTAAAGAACTCCTTTCAAATACTCCTTTATGCTTTCGGAAAAATTCTACATCATTTACGATCAACAATATGTTACTCACATATATTTATCGAGAAAGGCGGTAGTCTCCCACTCACTTTATTGTAAATCTGGGCTTCCTTTGCAAGTCTGTATAAAACTATATCTTTGATCAACTTATCAAAGCGTACATTCAACTCGAGATGCTTGCACCAGTCCATAGATGGATCATTGGAGCTTGCACATTTAGTTAGCACATTTAGGATTGACAAAACCTTCTGGTTGCATCATATACAACTCTTCTTTAAGAAAATCATTAAGGAATGCAGTTTTGACATCCATTTGCCAGATTTCATAAAATGTGGCAATTGCTAACATGATTCGGACAGACTTAAGCATCGCTACAGTTGAGAAAATCTCATTGTAGTCAACACCTTGAACTTGTCAAAAACCTTTTTGCAACATGTCGAGCTTTGTAGATAGTAACACTACTATCAATGTCCGTCTTCCTCTTGAAGATCCATTTATTTTCTATGGTTTGCCGATCATCGGGCAAGTCCACCAAAGTCCACACTTTGTTCTCATACATGGATCCCATCTCAGATTTCATGGCCTCAAGCCATTTCGCGAAATCTGGGCTCATCATCGCTTCCTCATAGTTCGTAGGTTCATCATGGTCTAGTGACATGACTTCCGAGCAGGATTACCGTACCACTGCAGTGCGGACTGTACTGGAAGACCTACAAGGTTTTGTAGTAACTTGATCTGAAATTTCATGATCATCATTATTAGCTTCCTCACTAATTGGTGTAGGAATCACTTTGGAACTGATTTACGTGATGAACTACTTTCCAATTCGGGAGAAGGTACAAATACCTTATCAAGCTCTACTTTCCTCCCACTCACTTCTTTGAGAGAAACTCCTTCTCTAGAAAGGATCCATTCTTAACAGCGAATGTTTTGCCTTGAGATCTGTGATAGAAGGTGTACCCAATAGTTTCCTTTGGGTATTCTATGAAGGCGCACTTCTCCGATTTGGGTTCGAGCTTATCATGTTGAAAACCCTTTTCATATAAACCGCAACTCAAACTTTAAGCGACGACTTAGGTTCTTTGCTAAACCATAGTTCATACGGTGTCGTCTCAGCGGTTTAGATGGTGCCCTATTAAGCGTGAATGCAGGTGTCTCTAATGCATAACCGAAACAATAGTGGTAAACCGATAAGAGACATCATAGATCGCACCATTATCTAGTAAAATCACGATTACTCGTTCAGACACACCATTACATTGTGGTGTTCTAGGTGGCGTGAGTTGTGAAACTATTTCACATTGTTTCAAATGAAGACCAAACTTGTAACTCAAATATTCGTCTCCACGATCAGATCGTAGAAACTTTATTTTTCTTGTTACAATGATTTTCCACTTCACTCTGAAATTCTTTGAACTTTTCAAATGTTTCCGACTTATGTTTTATCAAGTAGATATACCCATATCTGCTCAAATCATCTGTGAAGATCAGAAAATAATGATACACGCCTTGAGCCTTAACACTCATCGGATCACATACATCGGTGTGTATTATTTCCAATAAGTCGATGCTTCGTTCCATTGTTCGAGCGGAGTTTTAATCCTCTTGCCCAAAGGGCACGGTTATAAGCATCAAATGATTCATAACCAAGTGATTCGAGAATCCATCTTTATGGAGTTTCTTCATCGCTTTACACGATATGACCCAAGCGGCGATTACCACAAATAAGTTGCACTATCATTATTAACTTTGCATCTTTTGGTATCAATATTATGAATATGTGTATCACTATGATCGAGATCCAACAAACTATTTTCATTGGGTGTATGACCATCGAAGGTCTTATTCATGTAAACAGAATAACAATTATTCTCTAACTTTAAATGAATAACCGTATCGCAATAAACATGATCAAATCATATTCATGTTCAACGCAAAAGCCAAATAACATTTATTTAGGTTTAACACTAATCCCGAAAGTATAGGGAGTGCGATGATGATCATATCAATCTTGGAACTACTTCCAACACTCATCGTCACTTCCCCTTCAACTAGTCTCTGTTTGTTTTGTAACTCCTGTTTTGAGTTACTAATCTTAGAAACCGAACAAGTATCAAATACTCAGGGGCTACTATAAACACTATGTCACGCCCAAGATGCGACCCTATCCTAAAGGAACTCGAAGGTCCCACCAAGGATAGAAGCGCATCTTGAAGACGCTTTTGCAAGGTGGATATCTGTGACACCCGGATAATTAAGCTGCAGTGATCTCATGCTAATGGTGCCACGTCACCACGGTTACTGCTGCTAATCTATCGTTATATCAAAACCGGTCCTAAATTTAAATTCAAAGTTTAGTAAATAATAAAAGTTTTCAAACATTAAAACAAAAATGTTAGATCTATATTAAATATTACATAGATAAATATAGTGTAGTAAACACATTTTTATAAAATGCCTAAATGATTCAAAATGATTTAAAAGCAGAAAAGTAAATAAATAAAAGAAAATACAAAAGAAAAACTAAACTAACAAAAAAAAAAAAGCCCCTCTCCTGGGCGAGTGGCCCAATTGGCCCTGAGCCACGGAAGGCCCACCCCACCCCTTTTATAACCCTTTGAAACCCTAGCCCAACCACCACACTCCTCCCCCCTCGCTCTGCTTCACCCCGATCTAGATTGGATCGGGCACTCGGCAGCGCCCGTCGCTTGGCGTCGCCCGTCTCCGCCGTTGCCTCCTGTCTCCTCCCCCATGGGACCTCCTCCCAGCAGCCTCCCAAGCCATCTTGTGCCCGTCGCCGGCAGCGGCCGAACCCAGCGCCGCCTTGCCAAGAGACCTCGCGGGACCTCCTCATCGGCTGCCTCCACTTCCCCTTGGCCTGCTTCTCCTCTCCGTCATCGTCCCGTCATCCTCCTCGACACCGCTGCCCGTCCCTACTCCTCGATGTGAGCCTCGCCTCCTCCCCTCTCCCTCGGGCCGAAGCCCTTGATAGCCGCTCATCTCGCCCTTTGCGGCCGCATGACCGCGCCACCCCTCCTCGCTCGACTCCGTTCTTGTTGCGCCCGGCCGGCCTACGCCCGGCCGCCGTGGCTCTTTGCACCGCCCGCCGTGCAGCCCCCGGCGCCCGCGTCCTGATGCGTCACTTTGCCGCCGGTCGAGCCTCACCTACCTGTGTGCGTCTGTTCTTTGCCTTGGTACTATCTCTATCGCCCTCTCCGCTTTGCCGCTGCCGAGGCTTTCTCCGTCGCCCGCTGCCTGACCCGTTCTCCCGTGCCTCCCGAACCCACCGCGCCGTGCGCGCTCACCTTCGCCCCTTATCGCCGCTCTCACTAGCCCTCTCCGTCCGCCTCCGGCCGCCCGGCTACCGCCCCTGCCGCCCGCATCATTGCCCGCCCCTTCCATGGCGGCGTCGTGCCACCGCCATGGCTGTCGGCAAAAGCAAGCGCCGGGTCGAGCGACCGGCGCGCATAGCCGCGCCCGTTCGGGCGACAACCATCGCCCGAGCGCCCAAAACCCGTTAAGGCCCCCTGTGCCTATGACACGGGGGCCCCACGACCAGAACGTTTTGTTTTGTTTTTTTAAAAAGAAAAATAAATAATAAATACAATAATTAAAATGTTAATTAATTAATTAAAGAATTAATTAACTTAATTAAATCGAGAATAGATTAACCTAATCATTTAGTTAAAGCTAATTAGCCTGTCTAATTACTATGAGTCTATGACATGCGGGACCCACCGTCAGTTGACCCGATCGACTCTGTTGACTATTGGCGTCGACATGACCTCATCTGATGTCATAAATCCATTTTCGAATTAAATTAAATAATTAATTAAATTCGAGAAATTAATAAAATCTTTAGAAAATCATATCTTTTAATCGTAACTTGGATTAAAATATTTTCAACATGAAAGTTGCTCGAGCAGCGAGGCGAATTCGGATCATAACCCGTTAGATTCGCCACACCCCTAACCTCTAGAACTGCAACTTTCCCCCTCGGCTCCTTTGCGAAAACACGGAACAGGGATACTTTCCGGATGTTTCACCCCTTCACGGTATCACCTACTACGCGTTAGGGCACACGAACAACTGCGTATTGTCTTGTTACTCTTTGTGATGCTTTGATTGCTCTGTTATTTATTGTGTTTCCTCTCCGTTACTTCTTTCCGATAGACCCAGGGCGTCGGCGACCCCAGTTCGACTACGGTGTTGGTGACTCGTCCTTCTTGCGAGCAACAGGCAAGCCCCCCTTGATCACGGATATCGCCTATTCTTCTCTATCTGCTTGCATTAGAGTAGTGTAGCATATTCTTGTTCGGTTACTCCTATTACATTGCATAGCTTTGTCATTGTTACTACTGATCATTGATACCCTACCCGCAATCCTAAATGCTTAGTATAGGATGCTAGTTTATCATCAACGGCCCTACATTCTTGTCGGTTTGCCTTGCTATACTATTGGGCGTGATCACTTGGGAAGTGATCACGGGTATATACTATACATACATACATACTATCTGAGATGGTGACTAAAGTCGGGTCAGCTCAATGAGTACCATAAGTGATTACGATGAGAAATTTGAAAGGGCAGGTGGCTCCATCACGGTAGAGGTGGGCACGGCTTCCAGCGGCCCCATTGTTACTTTGTGGCGGCGGCAGGGCAGGTTGAGACCACCTAGGAGGCAGGTGGGCTGGCCTGTTCGGCGTTCGCGAGATACTTAACTGCGCGAGATCTTGGTATTTGATCGAGTCGGCCATTTGGTCTATCGCACTAACCATCTCTGGCGGGAGTAGTTATGGGTATCGGCGTCGTGGTATCGGCGAAACCTTCTTGGCGTCGGCCGAGTGGCGTAGCCGGATTGGGCGTAAGCTTGCACTTGTATTAAGGGCTAGTTACGCTTCGGCAGCGTCGCATAGCGTGCATGTGTGCAAAGGCGATGGGCGGACCCTGCGCCATAGGAGTTAGACCGGCGTCTTGACCTCTCTGTTGTGCCTAGGTGGGGCTGTGGCGTGTTGATCTTAGAGGCGGGCATGACCGGGAAAGTGTGTTCGGCCAAATGGGATCGGCGTGTTGGGTTATGTGGTGCACCCTGCAGAAGTTAATCTATTGAATAGCCGTGTCCCTCGGTAAAGGGCGACCTAGAGTTGTACCTTGACCTTATGACAACTAGAACCGGATACTTAATAAAACACACCCTTCCAAGTGCGAGATACAACCGGTGATCGCTCTCTAACAGGCGGCGAGGAGAGGATCGCGGGTAGGATTATGCTATGCGATACTCTTGGAGATGCTACTTGGAGATGCTACTTGGCGATGCTACTTGGAGGACTTCAACCTACTCTCTTCTACATCTTTGCAAGGCGGAGGCTGCCGAGCGTAGTCTTGACGAGATTAGCTATCCCCTCTTATTACGGCATTCTGCGATTCGGTCCTTGATATGGCCCTTTACACATATACCCATGCATATGTAGTGTAGCTCCTTGCTTGCGAGTACTTTGGATGAGTACTCACGGTTGCTTTCTCCCCCTTTTCCCCTTTCCTTTCTTTACGGTTGTGCAACAGATCTTTGGAACCAGGGCAGGGCCACCGTCGAGGGCGACTACTACTGCTGGAGGTGCCTACTACTACGTGCGGGCGGCGGCGACCGAGGAGTAGTTTAGGAGGATCGAGGCGGGGAGGCTGCGCCTCTTCGTCTGTATCGGTTTGTAATAGCCTTCTTAAGACAAACTTGTTTAACTTATATACGTACTCGAGATATTGTTGCTTCCGTGACTTCGTCTATGATCGAGCACTTGTATTCGAGCCCTCGAGGCCCTGGCTTGTATTATGATGCTTGTATGACTTATTTATGTTTTAGAGTTGTGTTGTGATATCTTCCGTGAGTCCACGATCTTGATCGTACGTTTGCGTGCATGATTAGTGTACGATTGAGTCGAGGCGTCTGAAGATTGATATCGAGCCATTGCCTATAGAATCCTTTCCAACTCCTTGTCGAAGTTGAGTCTAGCCATTGCAAAACCTTTACTAACATGGCTGTGTGGCCTATGGGCCACGTCGCCATTAGGTGGTATTAGGATCTTTTACTCCTCGATCTTTACTCGGGACTCGAGCTCTCTTCTATTCGGGTTAAATGATTTTGCTAAAAACAAAACTAACTTTAGGTTATCATAAGTACTTCTCCGGAGACGGAGAGCCCTTATTACCGATGATGCTTTCTTTGCACGAGAAGATTCGAAGATACTCTCGATGTGCTCTCGAGACTATGTGCCATCGCTTTTGCAATTCACTCCCATCGATAAATCCCTACGGATAACTACTTACGCCTACCGTTCATATTGTCATCCCGGTTGCTCTTGTTATTACAAGATGTCTGAAATACTCTTGATATTCGAGAATTCTTTATGCTTCTGCCTGCGGTTCCTTGCTGCATGAATACCCCTACGGATAATTACTCGCGCTTGCGAGTATCCGTTTAATCAAAGTTGTTCATGTGTTTCACAAAAATACATTCAAATACTACCCGATCTTCGAAAATCTGAGCAGCCTATTGCTCTTGAAATTCTTCTTACTTGCATTATGGTTGATCCCATAAGTCTCGTAATCTTAATGGCATCCTTGTCATTATCATTTTGAGTCTGTTGACTCAATATGTTTCTGAATACGCAATCACCATTAATCCTTATAAATTACCTTTGGTGAGCTGCCATTCTTTTAAGCTGGAATTGGTTCTCGACCAATCCAATTGCCGTTAATCGAGCATTACTTGATCCTTGATATGGATTCATAATTCCTTTGCATTTATGCTTGAATTAGTCGAGATGATTCTATAACCTAATGCATTTGCATTCTTCCCTTTTACGGTTAAGTAGCGATACTCACATCGGATCCTTTGTGGACCGTCAAGTCCTTTGTTGGATTATTATCCGACAGTGTCCTTCATATTCAAATAACCTTGTGAGCCTTTCCACGGATATATAAAGCCTTTGGTAATTTGTATCCTCTGTTTTCTCAACCATGCTCTGCTTTCGAGCTGGTGATATTTACTCTTGAAACTGGTGGTATATGTTTCTAAGATATCGATGGGTTGAACCAATGCCTTCCCTAACATGTGTGAACCGAAAGATTTCACGGGTCATACTTATACGGTATTGCACCGGGTAAAGCGTTCAACAACTAATGTCATTTTGAAATACGAGAAGTGAATGGAAGGTTATACATTGAATAAGTGGGAGTCGACCTTGAACTTGTGTTCATGCCCATGGACACGATGTAGATCCTATCATGGAAGCTTCTTGTAATAATAACTATTGCCTTGATATAATATCATCGGTATCGTGAATTGATCCTTTGCAATCATGGTTCCGACCATATTTTCTACTTGATCCCATTTCTCAAGCAAGTGAAAACACTTGTCTTCTGCGGATCAATACCTCTCATAACCCCTATGTCAATCTTCCTTCAAGCAATACCCTCCGGTATCTCTAGAATATCAGCGAGTGTGTTGCTTCCTATGAGTCTTCATCTATTATTGCTTCTCCTGATTTGATTTCCCTCGGGTTACGAGTTATTTCACTCGAGAACACGGTAAGTGAATCGATTCCGCGCCGATTCAATAACTCTAAGTAATTTTCATTGCTACGAGTTTAATAATCCTTCAAGTCATTCCTAGCCTGATTGGCTATATCATTGTGCTAATTTTTAAGCGTGCTACGGGTCCTTCTTCTCGGAGCACAAATTTAACAGTGAGATAATCTTACAATCGATTTTCCTCGTCATATCGTTTGTCCTTGAACAGCAAGCTTGATTTCGAGTTTGTGTCGTACCCATGGTCCCAATGACTTTTGGCTTCATCATTTCCGTTGACTTGATGTCATCACCGATCAGTTACATCTTCTCGAAACCTCTCGACAAATGTGTCGTGATCATCATCAACATTCTGAGGTCTTCCAAGATATCTATCGAATTCTTGATGAGAAATAGCATCCTTTGCCCTCGATGGTTTGGGTTATCATCCACAACATTATTGCATTCCCTCCAACACAAAAATTGTTCCTGTTTTGTGTTGTACCTTGAGTTCCTTGTTATCCAACTTATGTTATGATTCTACATGAGTATTACCATCTTTGATGTCAAGAATGTTGTGAGGATTGCTCCACCTCTTAAGAATTCTTGCTATAGTGATACTTCTCATAATCACCATTCTTTCTCGGTCCTCGCGTTAATCCCAACGGGTACCAACAAGTGAGCGGTGCTGTTTGGATTACGCCTATTTAGCAACCCTATTGCTTTGAAGTTAATGGTCGGCCATTCATTCTTAGACTATTAATTATTGAATCACCATTACGACATTGGTTGTGCAACCCAACCCATATTTGGCGCACCTTTCAACCAATGTTTAGCGTATATGTTTTCCTCAAACATGCTTCATTATATCATTTGATCGACAAATGCTATCTCCTTATCCACATAATTGAGGAGATGCATCTTTTGGATGCCTCGTTGAATTATCGCTGAGTCCATCAGCCACCTCATCATCCTCTTCTTGCTTTAATGATGAACTCTTGTTTGAACTTCGCTTCCATAGTTCATTTCGAGAATCTTGTAATGTCATTTCGTCTATTTGTGTTGCACCTTTTTCTTCTCGGACATCCGAGTGCGAGGTATCATGACACCAATCGGATCTGAATCTCGGTCGGATATGATGGTTGGGACAACTTTCGGGAGTTATGATGATGGTTCTTAGATGACCGGTAAGATGATGTCATGCCTAACACCCCCTGGTGGAGGACCGATCATTATAATTTCTTTTGCAGGGATAACCATTCTTCACGGAGGAAATTGTAAGACTTATTTTATAAGTTGCTCTGATGGATCATTTGTGTATCAAAGTCTAGCCCTTGATTGAAACACCATATCATGGCTACCTCGAAGCATGACTATGATACCCGCTCTTCAACAAGAACATTGGGTAGCGATGCTAAATGTTTCTTGTCCGTTATCCAAACACCGTTGTATGGGTAACATCTTGATTCATCCTTGCCTCTTATGTGAATGGTTGGGTACTTGCTCTTCTAACCTGTATGCCATATTCTGCTTGTACATGGGAAGGATATACTCCTAATAATTGTGTGTAATCACAATTTTCCTTTCCATCGTTCTGTTTAATCTGATAATCGCATTTTCCTTTCCATTCTTGACTTAACTAAGCAGAGATAATTCCCTGCTTAGGTAGGCACCTGTTGTACCATTACATGCGTAAGATCCTGTTACTATTGTTGATGACATTACGGTAGCCACCGATGGATGAGAACCTTGCCTCTTGGGCGCCTCGTTTCAGCGAGCGGGAAAATAGTTCTCTTCGTCCCTCGCCCTTAGTACCGGCGTTGTTGCCGACATAATCAGCGGGCCACCCTCGACATGCCTTGCTTACATGATCGTGCAAGGCGTCGCCGCCTTCCTACTTTTAACCCACATGGTGGGCCCATAACCACAGGTCCTTTGGATCGAAACTTGACTCTTCTTTATAACCCGGATTCTAATGTATCATTTGCACCTGGCTTCGTATGTGATTCGCGAGCTGAATGCTATACCATTATTCATCCTGGAATCAGACACCATGTTATTCTCGTTGTTCAAACCCCCCATTCCAGCTTCTGTCTAGTCATCGAATGATTGCCTACCCGTTTGAAATTGTGGTACCATCGTATATTGCACTAAACGAATTCACTGAAATACAACTCGTGGGGTACCTTGTGTATTTCCCATTGAGTTCACCGTCAGATGCCCAGCTTTGTGGAGATCGTTCTTAGGAGTTTTTCCCTTGAGTGGCGTTAAATGGGGCGATGGAGATCGAAGAAAGGATGGCAAATTGATCATGGTGAATTGAAGCAAAGAAATGAAGACATCAGCGAAAGGATCAACCTCTTGAAAGGGCAGCCAAGACCGAGAAGACTTCGTTAGGTTTTTTCCCGCTACCAACACCTTCCCCTTACTCCACCGCTTAAATCTCGGGGCGAGATTTCTTGTAATGGAGAGAATTATAACCCGGATAATTAAGCTCGGTGATCTCATGCTAATGGTGCCACGTCACCACGGTTACTGCTGCTAATCTATCGTTAGATCAAAACCGGTCCTAAATTTAAATTCAAAGTTTAGTAAATAATAAAAGTTTTCAAACATTAAAACAAAAATGTTCGATCTATATTAAATATTACATAGATAAATATAGTGTAGTAAACACATTTTTATAAAATGCCTAAATGATTCAAAATGATTTAAAACAGAAAAGTAAATAAATAAATGAAAATACAAAGAGAAAAACTAAACTAACAAAAAAAAGTAAAGCCCCTCTCCTGGGCGAGTGGCCCAATTAGCCACCAGCCACCGGAGGCCCACCGCACCCCCATAACCCCCTTTGAAACCCTAGCCCAACCACCACACCTCCTCCCCACTCGCTCTGCTTCACCCCGATCTAGATTGGATCGGGCACTTTCATCAACGCCCGTCGCTTGGCGTCGCCCGTCTCCGCCGTCGCCTCCCTGTCTCCTTCCCACGCCGGACCTCCTCCCCGACGGCCTCCCCAAGCCATGCTGCGCCCCGTCGCCGACGTGGCCCAGAGCCCGCGCCGCCGCCCGAGGACCTCGTCGGACCTCCTCATCGGCCTGCCTCCACTTCCCCGCCGGCCTGCTTCTCCTCTCCGTCGTCGTCCCCGTCATCCTCCTCGACACACGCTGCCCCGTCCCTACTCCTCGATGTGAGCCTCGCCTCCTCCCCTCTCCCTCGGATGAAGCCCCGCAGTAGCCGCTCATCTCGCCGCACCTGCAGCCGCATGACCGCGCCACCCCCTCCTCGCTCGACTCCGTTGCTGACCGCGCCCGGCCGACGGCCTCGCCAGCGCCGTGGCTGCTGGCGCCGCCCGCCCGTGCAGCCCTGCCCGGCACCAGCGTCCTGATGCGTCCGCCCGCCGCCCGGTCGAGCCTCCCCTGTGGTACCTGCTGCTGCGGCCGCTGCTCTCGTCGCCCCCTCTCCGCTGCCGCTGCGGGGCTTTCTCCGTCGTTGCCGCGCGGCTGACCTGTTCCCCGTGCCTCGAGCCCCGCGTGCCGTGGCGCGCTCACCTTCGCCTTGTCGCCGCTCTCACCAGCCGCTCCGTCCGCCTCCGCCGCCCGGCTACCCCCCGCCCGCATCGCGCGGCCCGCCCCTTCCATGGTCGGCGTCGTGCCCGCCATGGTGTCGGCAAAACAATGGCCGGGTCGGCGACCGGCGCCTGCTAACGCGCCCGTTCGGGCGACAACCATCGCCCCAGCGCCCAAAACCCGTTAAGGCCCCCTGTGCCTATGACAGGGGGGCCCCACGACCAGAACGTTTTGTTTGTTTTTTTATAAAGAAAAATAAATAATAAATACAATAATTAAAATGTTAATTAATTAATTAAAGAATTAATTAACTTAATTAAATCAGAATAGATTAACCTAATCATTTAGTTAAAGCTAATTAGCCCTGTCTAATTACTATGAGTCTATGACATGCGGGACCCACCGTCAGATTGACCCAGTCGACTCTGTTGGCTGCGACATCGACATGACCTCATCTTGATGTCATAAATCCATTTCAATTAAATTAAATAATTAATTAAATTCTAGAAATTAATAAAATCTTTAGAAAATCATATCTTTTAATGTAACTTGGATTAAAATATTTTCAACATGAAAGTTGCTCGAGCGATGAGGCAATTCGGATCATAACCCGTTAAGTCGCCACACCCCTAACCTCCGAACTACATAACTTTCCCCTCGGCTCCTTTGCGAAAACACGGAACAGGGATACTTTCCGGATGTTTCACCCTTCACAGTATCACCTACTACGCGTTAGGGCTCACCGAACACAGCGTATTGTCTTGTTACGCTTTGTGATGCTTTGATTGCTCTGTTATTTATTGTGTTCCCTCACCATTACTTCTTTCAGATAGACCCAGGGTATCGGCGACCCCAGTTCGACTACGGTGTTGGTGACTCGTCCTTCTTGCGAGCAACCAGGCAAGCCCCCTTGATCACGGATATCGCCTATTCTTCTCTATCTGCTTGCATTAGAGTAGTGTAGCATGTTACTATTCGGTTACTCCTATTACATTGCATAGCTTTGTCATTGTTGCTACAATCATTGATACCCTACCATAATCCTAAATGCTTAGTATAGGATGCTAGTTTATCATCATTGGCCCTACATTCTTGTCGGTTTGCCTTGCTATACTATTGGGCGTGATCACTTGGGAGGTGATCACGGGTATATACTATACATACATACATCTTTATGCTGAGATGGTGACTAAAGTCGAATCGACCAATGAGTACCATAAGTGATTACGATGAAATTTGAAAGGACAGGTGGATCCATCCCGGTAGAGGTGGGCTGGGTTCCCAGCGGCCCCATTGTTACTTTACTTGGCGGAAGCGGCAGGGCAGAGTTGAGACCACCTAGGAGGCAGGTGGGCTGGCCTGTTCGGCGTTGCGGATACTTAACTGCAACGAGATCTTGGTATTTGATCTGAGTCGGCCATTTGGTCTATCGCACTAACCATCTCGCGGGAGTAGTTATGGGTATCGGCGTCGGGGTATCAGAAAGCCTTCTTGGCGTCGGCGGCCGAGTGGTGGCGCGCGGATTGGGCGTAAGCTTTGCACTTGTATTAAGGGGCTAGATTACGCTTCGGCAGCGTCACATAAAGTGCAGGTGTGCAAAGGCGATGGGCGGACCCTGCGCCATAGGAGTTAGACGGCGTCTTGACCTCTTTGTTGTGCCTAGGTGGGGCTGCGGCGTGTTGATCTTCGAGGCGGGCATGACCCGATAAGTGTGTCGGCCAAATGGGATCGGCGTGTTGGGTTATGTGGTGCACCCTGCGGTGATTAATCTATTGAATAGCCGTGTCCCTCGGTAAAGGGCGACCGGAGTTGTACCTTGACCTTATGACAACTAGAACCGGATGTAATAAAACACACCCTTCCAAGTGCGGATACAACCGGTGATCGCTCTCTAACAGGCGGACGAGGAGAGGATCGCGGGTAGGATTATGCTATCGATGCTCTTTGGAGATGCTACTTGGAGATGCTACTTGGCGATGCTACTTGGAGGACTTCAACCTACTCTCTTCTACATCTTTGCAAGGCGGAGGCTGCGAGCGTAGTCTTCGACATGATTAGCTATCCCCTCTTATTACGGCATTCGCGATTCGGTCCTTGATATGGCCCTTTACACATATACCCATGCATATGTAGTGTAGCTCCTTGCTTGCGAGTACTTTGGATGAGTACTCACGGTTGCTTTCTCCCCCTTTTCCCCTTTCCTTTCTTTATGGTTATCGCAACGAGATCTTTGGAGCACGAGGCGAGGCATACCGTCGATGGCGACTACTACTGGAGGTGCCTACTACTACGTGCGAGCGGCGGGGGCGACCGGGAGTAGTTTAGGAGGATCGAGGCGGGAGGCTGCGCCTCTTCGATCTGTATCGGTTTGTGCTAGCCTTCTTAAGGCAAACTTGTTTAACTTATATACGTACTCAGATATTGTTGCTTCCGTGACTTCGTCTATGATCGAGCACTTGTATTCGAGCCACGAGGGCCTGGCTTGTATTATGATGCTTGTATGACTTATTTATGTTTTTAGAGTTGTGTTGTGATATCTTCCGTGAGTCCACGATCTTGATCATGCGTTTGCGTGCATGATTAGTGTCTGTTGAATCGAGGCGTCACAATATCATTACATCAACATTACATAATAGTGGGGTTACATCCAATACATACAATGTCACATGAATACAACAATACAACATACAAGAACAACATCCGACTACGGATGAATCATAAACAGAATCTCAAACAATATCCACCCTGCTAGCCCAGGCTGCCGACCTGGAACCTATCCCCTGATCGAAGAAGAAGCAGAAGAAGAACTCCAAAACAAGCAAACATCGCTCTCGCGTCATGATCATTGCATAACCTGTACCTGCAACTGTTGTGTAGTAATCTGTGAGCCACGAGGACTCAGCTGAAGGAAATATGCCCTAGAGGCAATAATAAAGTTATTATTTATTTCCTCATATCATGATAAATGTTTATTATTCATGCTAGAATTGTCTTAACCGGAAACATAATACATGTGTGAATACATAGACAAAACTATAGTCACTAGTATGCCTCTACTTGACTAGCTCATTAATCAAAGATGGTTATGTTTCCTGACCATAGACATGTGTTGTCATTTGATTAGTGGGATCACATCATTAGAAGAATGATTTGATTGACATGACCCGATACATTAGCCTAGCACTTGATCGTTTAGTATCTGCTATTGCTTTCTTCATGACTTATACAAAGTACACGCAACTATGAGTTGTGCAACTCCGTTTACGGAAGAACACTTTTGTGCTACCAAGCGTCACAACATAAGCTGGGTGATTATAAAGGTGCTCTCTGGTGTTTCGAAGGTACATGTTGAGTTGGCATAATTGAGATTAGGATTTGTCCTCCAATTGTTGGAGAGGTATCTCTGGGCCCTCTCGGTAATACTCATCACCTAAGCCTTGCAAGCATGTAACTAATGAGTTAGTTATGAGATGGCGTATTCTGAGCGAGTAAAGAGACTTCTTTGGTAGCGAGATTGAACTAGGTATTGGATACCGGCGATCAAATCTCGGGCAAGTAACATACCGATGACAAAGGAACAAAGTATGTTGTTATGCGGTTTGACCGATAAAGATCTTCGTAGAATATGTAGGAACCAATATGGGCATCCAGGTCCTGCTATTGGTTATTGACGGAAACATGTCTCGGTCATGTCTACATTGTTCTCGAACCGTAAGATCCCTGCAGCAAGGTTTGATCCGGTTATATTATGAGTTTATGTATTTTGATGTACGAAGGTTGTTCGGAGTCCCGGATGTGATCACGGACATGACGAGGAGTCTCGAAATGGTCGAGACATAAAGATTGATATATTGGACGGATATATTTCGACACCGAAAAGGTTCCGAGAGAGTTTGGGAACATACCGGAGCTCCGGGAGGTTATCGGAACCCCCCGGTAAGTATATGGGCCTTATTGGGCCCTAGTGGAAGGGAGGGAGAAGGAGCAAGAGAGGGGGCGCCCCCCCAAGCCCAATCCGAATTGGGTGGGGGGCCCCCCTTTCCTTCTCTCCTTCCCCCTCCTCCTTCCTACTACTACTACTCCTTCCTTCCCCCTCCAACTTGGATTAGGAAAAAGAGGGGAAACCTACTTGGAGTAGGTTTCCTCCTCCTATCGCGCCCCCTTGGGCAGCCACCTCCTCCCTCCCTCCTTTATATCACGGGGGTAGGGGCACCCTAGACACACAACTTGATCATTGAGATCGTTCCTTAGCCGTGTCGTACCCCCCTCACGATATTACACCTCGGTCATATTGTGGCGGTGCTTAGGCGAAGCCTGCGGCGAGAGAACATCAAGATCGTCCTGCGCTGTCGTCTTGTGGAACTCCTCCTCGTGCCTCTGCTGGATCGGAGATCGGCGTCGTCATCGAGCTGTCGTGTGTCAAGAACTTCAGAGGTGCGAATAGCGGTGCTTGGATCGGTTGGACCGTGAGGGCGTCGACTACTTCCTCTCGTTGTGTCAGCGCTTCGCTTCGGTCTCTGAGTGCGTAGACAATACTCTCCCCTCGTTGCTATATCATCACCATGATCTTGCGTGTGCGTGGAATTTTTGAAATTACTCGTTCCCCAATGATGGTATCGAGCCAGGTTTTATGCGTTGATGTTATATGCGAGTAGAACACAAGTGAGTTGTGGGCGATATAAGTCATCTTGCCTACCAGCATGTCATACTTTGGTTCAGCGGTATTCTTTGGATGAAGCGGCCGGACCGACATTACAGCGTGCGCTTCGCGAGACTGGTTTACCGCCATGCTTTGCACAGGTGACTAGCGGGTGTCTGTTTCTCCAACTTTAGTTGAACCGAGTGTGGCTATGCCGGTCCTTGTGAAGGTTAAAGCGGAGTCTATTTGACAAACTATCATTGTGGTTTTGATGCGTAGGGAAGAAGCGGTTCTTGCTAAAGCCCGTAGCAGCCACGTAAAATTTGCAACAACAAAGTAGAGGGCGTCTAACTTGTTTTTGCAGGGCATGTTGTGATGTGATATGGTCAAGATGTGATAATATATTTTATTGTATGAGATGATCATGTTTTGTAACGAAGTTATCGACAGCTGGCGAGAGCCATATGGTTGTCGCTTTATTGTATGAAATGCAAGCATACTGTAATTTCTTTACTTTATCACTAAGTGGTAGCGATAGTCGTAGAAGCAATAGATGGCGTAGCGACAGCGATGCTACGATGGAGATCAAGGTGTCGCGCCCGGTGGCGATGGTGATCATGGCGGTGCCGGAGATGGAATCACAAGCACAAGATGATGATGGCCATATCATATCACTTATATTGATTGCATGTGATGTTTATCCTTTATGCATCTTATCTTGCTTTGATTGGCGGTAGCATTTTAAGATGATCTCTCACTAAAATTATCAGAATGTGGTGCCTGGCGGGGCTGCGAACGTGGCGTTAACTTTGGGAGGCAGTGAGCACGTTGGCGTGCTCGGGCGTGAGCTCTGACAACTAACGCGGCAGCGGCGACAAGGGCGGCGGCGAGTGCTCTGACGTGGTGGGGAAGGCTACGGCGTCGCGGCGGCTCTGGGAGAGAGAGCAGTGGCGGAGCTCACCGCGGAGATTCTTGAGCAGGCGGTGGGCTCGAGGCTGAAGGCAGCGAATGGTCGGCGGTCGGCGGCGTCGAGGAGGAAAACGGCGGCAGCGGCTCCACAGGCGCTCCGGCTTGCGTGGCTCGGTGGAAACTTGAGCGAGAGCGGAGCTCTGCGCGTGTCGGAGGCGGTGGCGGTGGCCTGGCGGCGGCTGTGGCGCTCTCCGTCTTCGGTGAGAGAGAGAGAAACGAGAGGAGGGAGGGGCGAGAGAGTGAGAGAGGTGCGAGGCGTGCGTGGCGTCGTTCGAGGCGTCGAGGCGGCGAAAGGAGAAGCGAGGAGGTGGCGGGCGCGTGGCAGGCGGCTATGGCGCTGACACGCACACCTTGGCGAGGAGAAGGCAGCAGAGGAGGGCGGGCTGGGCGGGCTGGCCGGCTGGGCTGGCCAGGCCGCCTGATCTTCAGGCAGCCACGGGGAGCTAAGCGCCGAGTAAGCTTTTCCCTTTCTTTTGTTTTCTGTTTTCTATTTCTGACATTTGTTTTGATTTAGTTAAAATACTAAATCATTTTATTTCCTTATGCCCATTTTTGCAGGAGCTAACTATATTATTCCAGAGCTCCTCAGCAAGTGGCATAATTTTTGGACAACATTATATATATAATAATATATATCCAAAGTAAATAACTATTGCATTAATTCCAAATGCCCAAAATAAATATTTATGAGCTCCTAAAAATATTGGTTGATTTTTATCTCTGCCCAATATTTTCAGAGAGAGACATGAACATTTTCTTGGACTCTTTTGGAGCAATTTTTATTTGGGTCATTTCTAAAAATGATTCTGAGGGTTTGTCAAATCCTCATTTCAAATTTAAATGAAATTTAAACATGATGCACACATGACTAGCTAGCCTTGAGCATACCAGAACTAGGGATGTGACAACTCGCCCCCACTTGAAAGAATCTCGTCCCGAGATTCTGGGGTCGACGGAAAGAAGGTGTGGTACTCCAATCGAAGACGATCTTCTCGCTCCCAGGTAGCTTCTCTCTCGGAATGATGAGACCACTGAACCTTGAGGAACTAGATGTTATGACGTCGAGTGACACGCTCTGCTTGATCAAGAATGCGAACTGGATACTCTCAATATGTGAGGTTATCTTGGAGATCAAGCGTTTCGTGGTCCACTCGCGGATAGGATCAGAAGCAACGCTGAGTTGAGAGGCGTGGAAGACATCATGAACTCGAGAAAGATGTGGGGTAGTTCAAGCTGGTAGGCAACCTCTCCTCGTTTAGCGAGAATGCGAAAAGGACCAATGTAACGAGGCCAACTTGCCCTTGATGCGAAGCGATGGGTACCCTTCAAAGGGTAACCCGAAGGTAAGCTTTATCGCCAACTTCATAAGTCATATCCTTATGATGGCGATCATCTTGGCTTTTCGGCGAGGCTGGGCTGTTTTCAAATTCTCACGAATGATGCGAACTTGCTCTTACGCCTCTGGATCATGTCGGTCCAAAAATTGTCTTTCACGGTTTCGACCAGTTCAGCGGTGTTCGACATCTTAGTCCATAGAGAATCTCAAAGGAGCTTTCTTGAGGCTGGATTGATAGCTATTGTTATAAGCAAACTCGGCGAAAGGAAGGCATTTCTCCCAATCCATACCGAATAAGATAGCATAAGCTCTAAGCATGTCTTGAGAATTTGGTTGACCCTTTCCACGACCACTTTCATTGAGGGTGGAAGCGATCTTGAAGGAAAGATGGGTTCCCATGGCGGTTTGGAAACTCTCCCGAAGTGAGAAGTGAAAAAGCGCCCGCAGTGCAGATGATCTCTAGTGGAACACCGTGAAGTGATACTATTAGAAATATATAAGTCGTGAGTATTGGCGATGTCTCTCTCGAGCAGGTAGGAAGTGAGCCACTTTGGAAGGCGATCAATGACTACGAAGATAGCATTATTCCCTCTCTTGGTCACAGGAAAGCGGTGATGAAGTCCATACCAACTTTATCCCATTTCCATTCGAGGAATAGCTAAAGGCTGAAGGGTGCGGCAGGTCTTTGATGCTCTGCTTTACTTAGCGACGACAAGCGTCACATTTAGCAATAAACTCAGCGATTTCTCTCTTCATCCTAGTCCACGGAACCTCTGGCGTAGGTCTGATACATCTTAGTACTACGGGATGAATCGTGAGAGGAGATTCATCGCCTCCTTAAGAATCGGTTATCGAAGATCTTGCTTCTTAGGGACCACCAGGCGGTTCCCAAACAAAAGCGACACCTCGATCATCTATAGAGAAACTACCAGCAATACCCTTGGCAATGTTTCTCTTGATCCGAATAATCCCGTATCATGTACAGGCTTCTATGATATGATCTACAAGAGTAGGTTTAGCCACCAAGGTAGAAAGGAATCCGTGAGGAGCAATGTGAAGATTAAGCTTACGAGAATTCCTCATGGAGAAGTGGTTGACCTATTTGCAACATGAGATTGTTGCAATAGGGTTCTGACTTAGAGCATCAGCCATGACATTGGCTTTGCACAGGTGTAGGTAATCCTAAGTCGTGTCTGAGATCAACTCAACCAACGTCTTTGCCTAAGGTTCAAATCTGGTTGGGTGAAGATATACTTGAGACTCGGTGATCGGTGTAGATCTGCATAGCGTTTACCAAGGAGGTAATGTCGCCCGGTCTTGAGTGCATAGACTACGGTGCAAGCTCTAGATCATGTGTAGGATAATTCTCCTCATGTGGATGCAGTTGTCGAGATGCATAGGCAATCACATGCGATCCTGCATAAGAATGCAACCTAGTCCTGTCGTGAGGCGTCGCGATGAATAACAAAGTCTTTAGTGAAATCCGGTGGCACAAGTATGGGAGCGAAGTCAGGCGTCTCTTGAGTTCTGGCTGTACTCACCTTGTGGGGACCACTCAAACTTTTATCTTTCTTGAGAAGTTCCGTGAGGGTTTAGCTACTTTGGAGAAGTTTTCAACAAAGCGGCGACAATAGCTGGCTAGACCAAGAAACTTCTAACTTGTTTAGCGGTTTGGTGGAGTCCAATCAAACGGCCTTGACTCTCTCGGGATTGGCGGCAATGCCCTTACCGGAGATTACGTGGCCTAGGTAGGTCACGGCAACAAAATTCGCACTTGGAGAACTTGGCATAAAAGCGGTGCTCTCGAGTTTTCTAGCACAAGTCTAAGATGTTCGGCATGCTCTTGCTCGTTCTTGAGTAAATAAGAATATCATCGAGGTAAACCACGGCGAATTTATCTAAGTACTCCATAAAGATCGAGTTCATCAAGCGGGAGAAAGTGGCTGGGCGTTGGTTAGACCGAAGGACATAGCGGTGTACTCGTCTTGACCATAACAGTGACAAAGGCTGTCTTGGGGATGTCCCCATTTCGATCTTGATTTGGTGGTAGCCTAACCTCAAATCCATCTTGGAAAAAGGCGAGGATCCGGCGAGCTGATCATACGGTCGTTGATCTGAGGGCGGATATTTGTTCTTTATCGTGACCAAATTAACGGGCGATAATCTACAACCATCCGGTCCGTACCATCCTTCTTCTTGACGAAGAGGGCGGGGCAAGCCAAGGAGATGAACTAGGGCGGATGAAACCCTTTTGCAGGACTCATCAAGTTGTTTCTTAAGCTCGGCTAGTTCTAAGGGTGCCATTTGTAAGGTCTCCTAGAGATTGGAGGCGGTTCTGGGATAAGATCTATGCGAACTCTACATCTCTGTCGGGTGGAATACTGGCAGTTCCTCTGAAAGACATCCGAAAAGTCACGGACTACGGGATATCTTCAAGGTGCGGAAGAGGGTGGCATTAAGAGAATAGAGTGACACTTTGCAACTCTGGTGGAGCGGTGACTATCTTGCGGATGGGTGTGTAAGCTGAGCAGTCTGGTGTAACAATCAATCTTGGCATGATGAGCTGTCATCAATCCATACCCAAGATGATGTTAATATCGAGGACTTGAGGGCTACAAGTGATGCAAGAAATACAAGTCTATCAACAAGGATTTCATTACCATAGCTGATTACGGTGGTTTGCCATCTAGACCACAGGGTTTGGATTTCAAGCGGAGTTGGCATATCACAAAATGACATGTCGTATGCGAGCATAGCCTTGAAATGAAGGGTGAGATGCTCGATGTCGAGCAGAACCGATCTTTGGTGACAATTTACAAGGAGTGTACCAAGAATGACATCCGGGTCATCATGGCGTCTTTAGGCGAGGCGTGATGCACCGTCCACGTTCGATGGGAGCTGACTTGACAGATCATCTTGCGTGATGGCTTACCCACGGCAACAGACTTCTCGGCGGGGTGGAGCATAACTAGTCGAGCGATCCGTGCATAGTGTCTGGCTTCCCACATGTGAAGCAAGTCCACGAAGTTGGGCGTGGACCCCGCGACAAGCGGTCTACCGATAGCACTGGGTGGAACATCTGTTGAGCTGGGGAGGCACCACATGAGATGGCCTTGGCGAATATCCGGGAGGAAGAGCGGAGTTCGGAACCCAAATCCGGCGCTTCTGAGAACTGGAGCCGGAAGAAGATCCCAAATCACGGGTGTGCTTACGAGACTGCTCGTAAGTGAGCTGAGCTGTCTCTGCATTAATGGCCTTGTTCACGAGAGCTTGGAATGTATCACGATGATGCAAATGGAGATCACGACGCAACTTGGGGTTGAGACCCTTCCGGAACCTAGCCTGCTTCTTGGCGTCCGTGGACACCTCTTTTGATGCATAGCGGGCAAGGTTCTCAAACTCTCTGCTATAAGCATCAACAGCCATCTTATTCTGGGTGAAACTACAGAACTCTTCTCTCTTGCGATCAAGGAGGGCCTGAGGAATGTGTTGCTCGCGAAACGCCTCAATGAAATTCCTCCAAGTAGGAATCTGGCGAGCTGGAAGCATAGCCTCATAGTTCTGCCACCAAAGACTAGCAGGACCTTCCAGGTGGTAAGTGGCATAGGTGACCTTGTCATCTTCAGCTACGTTCATGAGCGGAGCTTGTGTGTGATACTACTGAGGCGGTCATACGCATCGAGTGGCTCAATGGAATGATGAAAGGTAGGTGGGTGCAAGCGAATAAAGTCATGAATGGTCATAGATCCTTTGAACTGATGTGCGGTGTTCTCCTCGTCACGTGCCAACAAGCGGTTAGACTCACGCTTGTTTCTCTCCATCTCTAACATGAACTCATCAGCGAAGGCTGGTGGGAGGGTCCTCATCCCTACCATCTCCGTGGTTACGGCTCTGACAGCAGAACTTCGCTTACTTGATGACATCTGAGAAACAAAACCAGGGCGGAATCAGCATCAACTATAGGCTATAGAATGTAGGACAAGGAAATTAGTAACTCTCGAACTCCTAGGGCAATTCGGCGGCATAACGGCGGTAAAATGCTCGAGAATGAGACATCCTACTAAAAATGGGGTAGTAACATACTCAACATCATCTTGAAGGTTACGAGATCATACTAAGCAGACTACACGGAAGTACTCGGCTGGAATATGACTCGATCAACCAATCACGAGGAACTACGGAGTAGTAACACGTGATCTAGTAGGCGGAAGATAAAGCCTAGTTCCTTAACCCCTTGAGGAAAGATAGGATGACTTCGGATCGAGAAGGCCATGAGGTAAAGGAGTAAAAGAGCCTTACGTTCCATCCCACAATCAATTCCCTTACATAACTAAAGAATTTCTAGACTCAACTTGACCGGTTTGGCTTGGTAATCCTCTGAGCGATCGGGCTCGATACCAAAGCTGTCGGGACCCGACTCAATGCCACATCGATCTAGCATGTAACACTTCATATCACTTTGCGGCCTCCGCATACGGTATCCCCACGGTGTCGCCTTACCTTTGCGGGACCGTTTAGCCTTTTGGCTGCGTATATGATAGTGTCGCTAGCATCCATATGATAAGGAGCCGGGCTGACATGGCTAGTCGTAAACCCAAAGTGGCACAAACTTACGAGGGACAGGCATCCATGACCCGACATCGAGCGTGTCGGTAAATCGGTAGTGAATCCGGGCTGTAGCTTGGGCTAACAGGACTCCGGTATTCATCGCGTGACATTTCCCGAAGGGACGGAACCGCGAGAGCGAAGAAGGACACATGCGGCCAGCCTAAGTGTTCGGAGCGATATGCGCTACCATGGCTCGATGGAAGCACTAGGAGACATTTCGGTAAGAGGGCTACTAAGGATAAACAACTAGATAGTCGGATCCACACATAGCAATACACATTACACGTACGCATAACATGCAAGTATGTGCTTTACAATATGGCATCACAGCATAACTCAACAACTCATATAGATAAAGGCTTAGAAGAGCCATCATAGCATTTATTGCAAACAGGGGTCACAGGACCCATCATACGAAGCATACAAGCAACAAGCGGAAGCATTACATATGCGAGTCTGGACATCTACAAATGAAAAAAGGTGAAGAGCGACTATCTACAACATCCGATCAAGATCGTAGGTGAGGTACAAGCTACTCGTCGAAGTCCACGAGAACACTAGTAAGACCGAAGTCTCATTGCAAAAACATAAATAAAGCACCATGAGTACAAAGGTACTCAGCAAGACTTATCAGATCCTATCATACATGCATTTGTATCAAGAGGGTAATGTGGGGTTCGATTGCGACAAGCCATCTTTGACTCGTGGCTATCTGTTCTCGACTACGAGAACTTCTTTGAGGTGATATAGGCGCTGCAGGTCCACTAATCACCACACAATACACTACTATGGATTCATCCCGTCTCCCTCGAGAAGGCCATCCATAGTACTCACACTTTTCTTGAGCATTTTATTGTATCCACTTCAAGTTATCTATGTACCATGTAAGCATCCAAGAAGTCCATATCCATGGACCCGGCTATTGAATAGATCATGTTAACCTGCGGGGTGTACTTCTTCACAGGCTCTCGCCACTTACCACCATGTACCGTCGTGTATCTCGGCAACCTTCAGCGGAAGCTTTGGCGAGAGAGTCGGCCCACGACGACTAACCGCTCAAGACTCTAGCCAGGTTTATCGCCTATTCGGGTTTCATCCGCAAGAAGATCCGGCGGGGTGTCGCTCACGGACCCCAAATGATGTGTGCGGGGTTCCCGAGCCCACCATCCGGGTGCCACTCGGTACACCAGGCCACGTGTGCCTAGTCATCCCAAGCCCACCTGCGGGTGCCACTTAGTAGAAAAATAGCACTACCTACAAACACGAAACTAGTTGCGACTCTGGGCCAGAGACCAAGTTGGTTAATAAGTCGAGAGGGAATTGAGTTACGGAACAATGTGTGGTAGTATCGAGTCATTGGACAACATACATAGAACTTCGGTGCTTAAGGATGGTTCGGTGAGACAACCCACCATGTACTCCTACATGGCCTCTCACACTACCTTTACCAAATCGTGTTCACACGTTCACTCTCGACATCACAACATAGAGCATTGTACTCCAATTCATTCCCGATGAATCGGACTGACACAACTCTAAGCAATAGCAGGCATAGCATGGTAGGAACACAACATGGCTCAATCAACTCCTACACATGCTAGTGGGTTTTAACTATTCTTGTGGCAATGACGGGTCATGCGGAGGAATGGGTTCAACTACCGCACACAAAAGTAGCGAGATGAATCGTTGTTGTCCTAATGCAATATCGAGAGCAGGAGGCGAGAGAGTAGGATTATATCGGAATGAACAAGGGGTTTGCTTGCTGGTAGATCAACAAGGGAGCCTTTGCTTCATAGGCAGTACTACTGGAGCGGTCTCGGAGCAAGACCTATCGAGAAGAGCAGTGCCAACAATCAATACACAAGCATATGCAACAATATGATGCATGAACATGGCATGAAGATGTGATGCTGTTTGAGCTAATGCAACTAGTATTCATTTGGCTTGAAGTCCATTTGAACCCTAAGCTCAAATGCAATTCTAATTTAAGTCTCTTAATATGCCATAATGTGTTTCCTCATATTCAGCATGTATAAGTTGGTTTGTCATGCATAAAACTAGTACAGATGGAAAGATTGCATTTTCTGATAATTTTCATATATAAATTATTTCAATCTAAGCTACGGTTGAATTTCTATGAATTTTTGAAGTTTAAATCATTTTACGGAATTTCTGATTTATTTTAATTCGAGAAAATAGTTAATTACATCGACATGGCGTCGACCTTGCGTCGTGATCAACCTGGAGTCAAACGGCGTGTGGGGCCACGTCGGTGACCTGATTAGTTAACGAGTTAATTAGTTGCTAAACTAATCCTAAACTAAAATTAGCGAGGCGGGCCCCACATGTCGATGTCGGGGGTTAGTTAGCGAGGTTGACCGGTCAATCCCGCGGCGTCTAGCCGCCGGCGAGCGAATCTTGGCGGAGGCTCGGGATCACGTCTCCGGCGACCAAAGGGCGCGGAGACCATCTCAGAGCTGGTGCTCGCGCATCCATGATGGTGATGAGGAGGCTGGGAGGCGGGCTCGCGGGCGAGCTTCGCTGGCGGTGGCGGAGTTTAGCCAAGTCTTGTGTGAGCTATAGTGCCTGGCGGGGGCTGCAGGCGTGGCGTTAGCTTGCTGGGAGGCAGCTAAGCACGTTGGCGTGCTCGGGCGTGAGCTACGGCGACTAACGCGGCGGCGGCGACAAGGGCGGCGAGGTGCTACGGCCGTGGTGGGGAAAGGCTACGGCATGCAGGCGGCTCGCGGAGAGAGAGGAATGGTGGCGGAGCTCACCGCGGAGTTCTTGAGCAGGCGGTGGGCTCGAGGCTGAAAGGCGGCGAATCGGAGTCGGTCGGTCGGCGGCGTCGAGGAGGAAGGCGAAAGCGGCAGCGGCTCCCAGGCGCTCCGGCTTGCGTGGCTCGGTGGAAGCTTGAGCGAGAGGCGGAGCTCTGCGGCGTGTCGAGCGGTGGCGGTGGCGGTGGCGGCTGGCTGTGGCGCTCTCCGGTGTGCTTTCGGTGAGAGAGGAGAGAAACCGGAGGAGGGGGAGGGCGAGAGAGTGAGAGAGGTGCGAGGCGTCGTGGCATCGTTCGAGGCGTCGAGGCGGAAAGGAGAAGCGAGGAGGTGGCGGGCGGCGTGGCGCGGCGGTGTGGCGAGCACGCACTGCTTGGCGAGGGAGAAGAGCAGCGAGGAGGAGGCGGGCTGGGCGGGCTGGCCAGGTGGGCTGGCCGAGCCGCCTGATCTTGAGGCGACCACGAGGAGCTAGGCGCCAGGTAAGCTTTTCCCTTTCTTTTGTTTTCTGTTTTCTATTTCTGACATTTGTTTTGATTTAGTTAAAATACTAAATCATTTTATTTCCTTATGCCCATTTTTGCAGGAGCTAACTATATTATTCCAGAGCTCCTCAGCAAGTGGCATAATTTTTGGACAACATTATATATATATATAATAATATATATCCAAAGTAAATAACTATTGCATTAATTCCAAATGCCCAAAATAAATATTTATGAGCTCCTAAAAATATTGGTTGATTTTTATCTCTGCCCAATATTTTCAGAGAGAGACATGAACATTTTCTTGGACTCTTTTGGAGCAATTTTTATTTGGGTCATTTATAAAAATGATTCTGAGGGTTTCTCAAATCCTCATTTCAAATTTAAATGAAATTTAAACATGATGCACACATGACTAGCTAGCCTTGAGCATACCAGAACTAGGGATGTGACAAACATGCCCTGCAAAAACAAGTTAGACGTCCTCTACTTTGTCGTTGCAAATTTTACGTGGCTGCTACGGGCTGAGCAAGAACCGTTCTTACCTACGCATCAAAACCACAGCGATAGTTCGTCAAGTTAGTGTTGTTTTAACCTTCCAAGGACGAGGCGTAGCCACTTTCAGTTCAACCAAAGTTGGAGAAAGCAGACACCGCTAGTCACTGTGTGCAAAATGCGGCGGTAAAACCAGTCTCGCGTAAGCGTCTGGCGTAATGTCGGTCGGGCGCTTCATCCAACAATACCGCTGAACCAAAGTATGACATCTTTGGTAAGCGGTATGACTTATATCGCCCACAACTCACTTGTGTTCTACTCGTGCATATAACATCAGCGCATAAAACCTAGGCTCGGATGCCCTTTGTTGGGGAGCGTGGTAATTTCAAAAATTTCCCTCGCACACACAAGATCATGGTGATGCATAGCAGCGAGAGGAGAGTGTTCTCCACGTACCCTCGTGAACCGTAAGCGAGCGTTATGACAACGCGGTTGATGTGGTCGTGCGTCTTCATGATCCGACCGATCAAGCACCAAGCGTCACGGCACCTCCGAGTTGACTGCGTTCAGCTCGATGGCGATCCCGGACTCCGATCCGGCGGGGTTTGGAGATGAGTTCCGTCGGCCTGACGGCGTGGTGGCGATGATGATGTTCTACCAGCGGGGCCGCCTAAGCACCGCAGCGATATGACCGAGGTGGAATATGGTGGAGGGGGGCACCGCACACGGCTAAGGAACGATCATGAAGATCAACTTTGTGTGTCTAGAGGTGCCCCCTGCCCCCGTATATAAAGGAGCCAAGGGGGAGGGGGCGGCCGGCCAAGGAGGGCGCGCCAAGGGGGAGTCGTACTCCCACCGGGAGTAGGACTCCCTTCTTTCCTAGTTGAAGGAGAAGGGGGAAGGAGGAGGAAGAGGGGAAGGAAAGGGGGGGCGCCGCCCCCCTCTCCTTGTCCTATTTGGACTAGGGAGGGGAGGGGGCGCAGCCCACCTCTTGCCTCCTCTCCTCTTCTCCCTTAGGGCCCATGAAGGCCCAATAACCCCCGAGAGGGTTCCGGTAACTCCCCGGTGCTCCGGTAAAATCACTATTTCACCCGGAACCATTCCAATATCCAAATATAGGCTTCCAATATGTCAATCTTTATGTCTCGACCATTTCAAGACTCCTCGTCATGTCGGTGATCACATCCGGGACTCCGAACAACCTTCGGTACATCAAAACTTATAAACTCATAATAAAACTGTCATCATAATGTTAAGCGTGCGGACCCTACGGGTTCGAGAACTATGTAGACATGACCTAGAACTATTCTCGGTCGATAACGATGGCGGAACACGGATGCTCATATTGGCTCCTACATATTCTCACGAAGATCTTTATCGGTCAAACCGCATAACAACATACTTTGTTCCTTTGTCATCGGTATGTTACTTGCCGAGATTTGATCGTCGGTATCCGATTACCTAGTTCAATCTCGTTACCGGCAAGTCTCTTTACTCGATTCGTAATGCATCATTCCATAACTAACTCATTAGCTACATTGCTTGCAAGGCTTATAGTGATGTGCATTACCGAGAGGGCCGAAGATACCTCCCGACAATCGGAGTGACAAAACCTAATCTCGAAATCGCCAACCCAACATGTACCTTTGGAGACACTGTAGAGATCCTTTATAATCACCCGATTCGTTGTGACGTTTGGTAGCACACAAAGTGTTCCTCCGATAAGCAGGAGTTGCATAATCTCATATTTACGAGGAACATGTATAAGTCATGAAGAAAGCAATAGCAACATACTAAGCGATCAAGTGCTAGGCTAACGGAATGGGTCATGTCAATCACATCATTCTTCTAATGATGTGATCCCATTAATCAAATGACAATCATGTCTATGGCTAGGAAACACAACCATCTTTGATCAACAAGCTAGTCAAGTAGAGGCATACTAGTGACACTATGTTTGTCTATGTATTCACACATGTATTATGTTTCGGTTAATACAATTCTAGCATGAATAATAAACATTTATCATGAAATAAGGAAGTAAATAATAACTTTATTATTGCCTCTAGGGCATATTTCCTTGAGGGAGGGCTTGCCCCAAGCAAGGCGCCCCTTAGGGTTCTCCCAGCCCTAGGCGCATGGGCCCTAGGGGGGGTTGCGCCCAGCCCTCCTAGGGGCTGGTTCCCTTCCCTCTATGGCCCATAAGGCCCTCCGAGAGAGGTGGCCCCTCCCGGTGGACCCCCGGAACCCCTCCGGTGGCCCTGGTACAATACCGGTATGCCCCCGAACTTTTCCGGTGACCGTATGACAACTTCCCATATATAAATCTTCAACTTCGGACCATTCCGGAACTCCTCGTGACATCCGGGATCTCATCCGGGACTCCGAACAACATTCGGTAATCACATACAAGTCTTCCTAATAACCCTAGCGGCATCAAACCTGAAGTGTGTAGACCCTACGGGTTCGGGAATCATGCAGACATGACCGAGACAGCTCTCCGGCCAATAACCAATAGCGGGATCTGGATACCCATGTTGGCTCCTACATGTTCCACGATGATCTCATCGGATGAACCACGATGTCGAGGATTCAAGTAATCCCGTATACAATTCCCTTTGTCAACCGGTATGTTACTTGCCCGAGATTCGATCGTCGGTATCCCAATACCTCGTTCAATCTCGTTACCGGCAAGTCACTTTACTCGTTCCATAATGCATGATCCCGTGACCAACCACTTGGTCACATTGAGCTCATTATGATGATGCATTACCGAGTGGGCCCAGAGATACCTCTCCGTCATACGGAGTGACAAAATCCCAGTCTCGATCCGTGCCAACCCAACATACACTTTCTGAGATACCTGTAGTGTACCTTTATGTGGGGACCCCGACTCGCAAGTCGTGATCACCGAATGCTGCGTGTCTGATGATCCCGAGATCAATGCTCACTTGAACACACGAAGCTGAATAACAAGAGTCTTACATCCATACATACCGTCTTACACAAATAGTGACCAACATGGTCAAGTCTTACATCGGTAAAGCCTTAAGGGCTGAACATCAAATGAAACATAGCAGCGGAAAAGCGTCGTCGATAAGTAGAACCCATGCCATCGCCTTAACCCTACGGGCATTACATTGGGAAAGCGTCCTAGTTAGCGTGATCGTCTCCAAGAACTCTTCTCGAACTCCGGTTCTTCCATGCACTGGTCAATTAAATAACCGTGGCAAGCCAATGAGTACTTTGAATGTACTACTTAAGCAACCCATGATTTGGTTCAAGGTACAGCAATGCATAACATAGGTAAAGTTTTGCATAAAGCTAGTTTTGAGTGCAAGGACATGTTCAACATCCTATAAAGCATGCATCAAGAGAATTCAAGTAACCATAAGAGCTGGTCACGAGATATCAACATAAATAGAAAGGGCACCAACCCATTTATCATAAACAGAGAGGCACCAACCCATCTCAATCGTGTCAAGTCCTCGACTTGATCCAAAACAACACCATCATCTCACACACACGGGTTTGAAAACAAGTGGGCGTAGCCCAAGGCGGTTACCCAACTGTCCTTGACCGTGGACACGGCTATTGAATAGTTTTACACTCTGCGGAGGTTGCACACTTTACCCACTAGATCCGGGAACTTCCGTGTCATCCACGACCAGCGATACCTCAAGTACCGGGGTAAGCACCGATCACTACCTTTCCTAGGCGACACTAACATGGAGTCCACTCGATTAGCAGTAACCCCGTGCCCAACATCTCACATAACAATTTAGTGGAGCCTTGCTCCTATATCCATCACATACCACAGCACGGGGTACCAGCGGTGTGTCGGTGCCCCATAAAGATGGTCATGGCCGCCCTACAGCACGACCCGTCCCAGAGAGAGCACCAACTCTCCCCGTCACTAATGTCACGGGCTCCAAGCTAGTATCCGACTAGGTACTCAATAATGCCCTTTCCCATATAAGGGTAGAGTGGTGGCGCATGTAAGGTTGGAATAGCAGTGCAACTCCGACCAATCCGTTTGAAAACAACACACACCTTCCTTGGCACACCACTTCGTCATCAAGTGGTCACCCATCTCATCATCTCCCTCGGGCATAAGTGGCACCGAGCGGGGTTTTGAAAAAGACTTTTGAAATCACATTGCCTCCTTCACCATGCACAAACCCATCCCATTTGCGTAGCATCTACATTTGCATCCTATCTACTCCCCGGCATAACCCTCATAAGAAGGTAGGGCCATGCACAATGCAAGTATCAGCGAGGAAATAATCGTGGTAACCAACCCGTGGTTCACCATCTCATCATGATTCCGATGCATCGATAATAAAGAGCTAAAAATGACATGCATATAAAGGGGTATCATAGTCATGGTCAAAGGGCTGCTTGCCTTGGTTGGCTTGATCTTCAAAGTCTTCAGGCCCTGCTCCTCCTTCTTCCTCGGCTACCTCGTCAAACACGGGATCTAACGTCGCAAGAAAACAACGGGAAAATAAGACAATAATAAAAACAGAAAAGTCAAAGTGCTCAAAAAATGTCAACTTATTTTTGTAAAATACTAGGAGGAAGGCTAGGAAGGGACAACTTTTGGTTTTGGTTACGGAGCAGATAAAATAGGAGTTATGGATTTTCAAAGGCCTACTTAAATGCTAAAACCACATTTAAATATTCTGAGAGAATAAAAGGTGGTTGGATTTGAATGAAAGTTGCACCATTAAATAGGTTGCAATATTCTAGGAATTTAGAAATTGGAATCAATGCATTTGGATTAATATTCTGCCTGTGGAATTTTTGAAATAATCTGAAAAGGAAAAAAAAGCGGTATTTGTGCCCTTTGGGCGAGAGGCCCAGCAGCAGCGAGGCCAGGGGAAACCCAGCCTGCGGCCGCCACGTCGAGGCGTAAAGGCTGAATCGCCTTGAGCCGGCCAATGGTCGGTCTTGTAGCCTAGACGTTTAAACTTGACGGTGGATCCCACCCGTCGAGGCGTCAACTGTTGGCCGGCCCCGACGGCCGTCGTCTACCTCCGGCGAGGCGGCAAGCGAGCTTCGCCGGCGTCTGAGGCATGGGAAGGACACGGAGGCTACCGTCGGACTCGGCGAGTCGCGGTTACAGTGGTGGTGGAGGCAGTCGCGGAGTGGCTGCCGCGGCGGCGAGGTCCATGGCGGAGGCACTTGAGCGTCGGTGGCTCCGGCGGTTCGGCTGCAAAACAAGGGAAGCGAGGGGAAAGAATCGGTGGCGCCTCATGATTCGGATCGAGAGGCTGAGGCGGAGAAGGCTGTGCAGCCTTGACGCCCGGCAGGCAGGCGGCGGGCTCGAGCTCGATCTCGAGCTCGGGTGGTTCTGGAGAGGAAGGAGTGGTGCGGGAGGCCGATTGGGTGCATGGAGGCGGCAGGGAGGAGAGAGAGGCTCGGGGCGCCTTATATAGGCTGGCGCGGTTCACCGTGGCGTGGCCTCTGGCGCCCATGAGATCGGCTCTGGAGGCCGTGGGAGAGGAGTTGGAGCTGTCCACGGCGCTCGTGGGGATGGAGTAGGCGCCGAGGAGAAGGAGAGGCGGGGAGGGTTACGGCGCTCGCGCGTGTGAGGCCGACCATTGGCCAAGCAGGCGGCGTCGAACGCTGCTGCGGAGGAGAGAGAGGGGAGACAATGGGGACTGCAGCGGCGTGTCGCATGACGTCGAGACACATCATCTGGCGCGAGGATGGCACGAGGCGGTCGGGGGCGCGGTGTCAGCGGTCGGCGCTCTGGCGAGCGCTCAGGCGCGACTTTGGCCGGCATCGCGGTTTTTCATGGCGTTGTAGCGTCCTTTCTGTCTGGAGATTACAGTGGCGGGGGCAAAGCCGGGAAAGGTCCTTGGATGCTCAGGGGTGCGAAGGGAGAGAGTGGCTGTGAGAGAGAGAGAAACTGTTGTCAGAGAGGACAAACCTGATTCCCCCCTTCTTCCACCTTGCTTCCTCGGGTAGAAAAGCATCTAAGTGACATAGGGGAGTGAGGAGGGGTTGTGGCAAAAAGATGAACTCAAGGAGATTTGTGGAAGTGGCCAAAATAGGCATTTTAGCATTTTGCCAGAAGGTGTTTGATGGAGTTTTGGATAAGCTAATGTCTTCCACTGGCCAAGATGCTCCATGGGGTGAAATGTCACATATATTTAGGGCCTTCCACCCATTTAGAGCTTATTTGGATAAAGTTGCCAATGCAACTCTTGCAAACCCTAGAAATGGGCAGAAATGGATTTGTGTAGATCCAGTGGAGTAGATCATTTCTCCTTGATGTACCACTTGGTGTGGTAGCCTCATTTGGTCACATGATCAGGCTCACCAAAGTTGGGGTCTTGGAGAAAAAGTTGGTAGTGCAAAGTGGTTTAAACTTGATTCTGGTCAGAGAGGGTTTTGAGGCACTTTGACCAAGATTTCCTCTTCTCCAACCTGTGCCATTTGGTCCAGATGCATCATTAGACCAATGAAGCATGTCCACCAAGTTTGAGCACATTTGGACATACTTGGCAATGTAAAGTTGATCAAACTTCAGAATGGACAGAAATAGTTTTGAGGGGTTTTGATGGTGTTATCTTGTTCTCCAAGTCCTGAGGCTTGGCAAGATCATCTAATATGTCATAAGTGACATGATAGAATTTTCCTGGAATTTTTGGAGAATATATCCTTTGTAAATATTTCAAAAGCTTGAAATATCCAGGAAGGGTTTTAGAGGGATTTGACCAATATTTTGAACATGACCAGGTGTTGAAACTCTTATATATGGACAATATATGTCCTATGAGTTTCCATAAATTTTGTCAAATATTTTTGAAACAGTAAAGTAATTTTTCCTATTAAAGACCATTTCGGCCTTAAGAAAAAGCTTTTAAATAAAATAGTAAAACAATTTTAAAATTATATGTTTGTGGTTCTGGGCATCCTATATCTAATCTGAGTCAAATATATTTTTGGAATGATTTTTACTGCCCTTAATCAAGTACTTGCGATTGCAAACCTCAATTCGGGGTTTTGGAAAACTAATTTTAGAAAATACTTTACGGCCAAATTATTTTTGTAAGAAAATTCTATATAGCACTATTCACATGGCATGGTCATTGGTCGGGAGCTTGGGGTAAGGAGATGGAATATAGAGGTAGAGTAGTTGACTTCAAGAAGCACTTGAAAAGAAACACGAGAGAAAACCAACTCCAAATAAAAGCCAAATAATGCAAAAAGTTTTGTTGGTCCAAATTTTCATGCTTTATAAATGAAAATGAAATGTTACAAAATGCAGGGTGTGACAGACCTACCCCCTTACAAGAATCTAGTCCCGAGATTCCTAAACTAAACTTAAAGAATCGGAAATTCGGATCTAAGGTAGTCTTCACGCTCCCAAGTTATACCTTGGTGTGATTGCTCCATTGGACTTTGAAGTACTTGATGGTGCGGCTTGAGTCGTCCTTGACCTCATCGAGAATGCAGATGGGCCTCTCACGATAAGTCGGATCAGGTTGAAGATCAATGGCTTGGTGATTGGCGTCCTTGTAGAGGTCGGGCTTATGCGGAACTTGGAGACACTTCGGAGTTGTGACCGTGGAACACGTTGTGCACATCGAAAGTTCAGTGGAAGTTCAAGCTGGTAAGCCACTTCTCCTCGTCGCTCGATGATCTTGAAGGGCCAATGTATCTCGGGCGAGCTTTCCCTTGACATGAAAGCGCTGGGCTCCTTTGAGAGGGTGACCGGAGATAGACATGGTCTCCAACTCGGAAGTTTATGTCTCTGCGGCGTGAGTCCGCATAGCTCTTACGCCTCCACGAAGAATATCAGGCCCAAAGACAAGTCCTTCTCCGGTCTCCGACCGGTTGAGAGGTGTCGGCACTTCCGCCCGTATAACACTTCAAATGGTGCCATCGAAGGCTGGCACGATAGCTGTTGTTGTAAGAGAACTTCGGCGAAAGGAGGCAATCTTCCCACTTAGCTCCATAAGCTAAGACACAGGCTCGGAGCATGTCTTGAGTATTTGATTCACTCGCTCGGTCGACCCCGATCGTGGGTGGAAGCGATCTTGAAGGACAACTTGGTCCCCATAGCCTCTGGAATTTCTTCCAAAACCTTGAGGTGAAGCTGGGTTCCTCGATCGACACAATCTCCTTGGGAACACCATGAAGGCTCACAATTTGGTTGATGTAGAGGCGGCTAACTGGTTCCCCTTGTAGGTCGTCTTGGCGAGGAATGAAGTGGGCCACCTTGGTCAAATGGTCAACGATGACCCATATTGAGTCATGTCCCTTGCTTGACCTGGGTAAACCGGTGATGAAGTCCATCCGACTTTGTCCCACTTCCATTCGGGCACATTGAGGGTTGCAACAATCCGGTGGTCGTGATGCTCAGCTTTGACTCTTTGGCATCGTCGCATTTTGCAACATAGGTGGCAATCTCCTTTTCATCCCGTGCCACCAAAATCTTTCCTTGGTCTTGATACATCTTGGTGCCTCCGGGGTGGATGGAATATGGGCTGTCATGAGCTTCTTGCAAGATCGGGCTCTTGAGCTCAACCTTGTTGGAGCACGCGAGATCGATTCCCAAACCACACAATTCCTTCCTCATCCTCTGAGAATCACGAGGCTTTGCCTGCCTTGATCTTCCTCTTGATGCCTTCAATACTCTCATGCCCCTTGAGCTTTCTTGATATCATCCATCAAGGTAGGCAACCGAGGTTGGCCAAGAATCTGGTGCAACCAGTTCCAACCCAAGCTTTCAAGTTCTCCATACAAAGGCGGGTAGCTTGTGCTTTAGCATAGCATTCAAGGAGCAAGCCTTCTGCTCCAGCGTCTGCTACCACATTAGCCTTTCGGGGTGGTATTGAACACTGAGGTCATAATCCTTTATCAACTCCAGCCATCTTCTCGCCTCATGTTCAATTCCTTTGGTGAAAATATACTTCAGACTTTTGTGATCCGTGTATATCTCACATCGCTTCCCCAAGAGGTAATGTCGCCAAGTCTTGGGGCATGAACCCTGCTGCTAGCTCAAGGTCATGAGTAGCATAGTTCTCTTCGTGAGGTCGTAGTTGCCTTGAAAGGTAGGCCACGACTCTGCCTTCTTGCATCAGAACACCTCCGGTCCGATTCTTGGCGCATCACAATATATCACAAACTCCTTGTGTATATCTGGTGTGGCGAAGCTGGGCGGTGGTTAGCCTCTTCTTCAGCTCTGGAAGCTTTCTTCGCGCCGGCGTCCATTCAAACTTCTTGTCCTTCTTCAAGAGCTGAGTCATGGGTGGGCAATGCTCGAAAACCCTTCAACGAACTTGCGGTAATATCCATGAGTCGAGGAAGCTTCGACTTCCTTCACATTGCTCGGGATTGCCATTCGATCACGGCTTCAATCTTAGCGAGGTCGTGACAATCCCTCTTCGATTAGAACATGACCCGAAATCCAACTTCACGCGGCGAATTCACACTTGCTGAACTTGGCATACGGTTGGTGCTCTCGAAGCTTGTCTAGGACCATCCTCAAGTGTTGCTCGTGCTCTTCTTCCGACTTGAGAAGACAAGGATGTCATCAATGAAGACAACGACAAACTTGTCCAAATATTCCATTAAGACCTTATTCATGAGATACATGAAGTAAGTGGGGCATTGGTCGATCAAAGGACATGACCGTGCATTCATCTGAGCCATATCTGATTCTGAATGCCGTCTTGAATATCTTGGGGTCGATCTTGAGTTGGTAGTACCCAGATCTGAGGTCGATCTTGGAGAACACCTTGGCCCCATTGAGTTGATCAAGCAGATCCTCAATCTTGGGAAGTGGGTACTTGTTCTTGATTGTAACCTCGTTGAGGGCGGTAGTCAATGCATAAGCGGATGGTACCGTCCTTCTTTGCCACAAGCAGAGCAGGTGATCCCCAAGGGGAGGCACTAGGCGGATAAATCCCTTCCTCAACTGCTCTTCCAGTTGCTTCTTCAATTCGCTAACTCCTCCGATCCCATTCTATAAGGCTTCTTATAGATGGGTCTGCTCGAGTATGAGCTCGATGATGAACTCAATGTCGATCGGGAGGCATTCTGGTAGCTCATCGGGAAAAACATCGGGATACTCGCATACTACGGCACTTGCTCCAATCCAACCCGGTCAGACAGTTGACTTGGTTGGCTTGAGCGGAGGAGGGTGGGAGGCAAACTTGACCGACTCCTCGGTCATTGGTCATAGTGACCGTCCGGTTGGCGCAATCAATCAAGCCTTGGTGCTTCTGAGCCAATTCATTCCCAAGATCACATCAAGCCTTGTGATTTTAGGATGATAAGGTCGCTAGGAAGTCTACCCGTTAATGGTAATCCCGACTCCTTTACATCCTATCTTGGCTCTCATCTACTGCCCGGGGTTTGTACCACCATAGGGTTATTCAGGGGTGTAGGGGTCATGCCACTTTTAATGCAAAACTTTGGGTGACAAAAGAATCGTGGCTCGAGAATCAAACAAAAGCGATTCTTGGTGCTGAATTGACAAGGAATGTACCCAGCCTGACGTCCGGGTCTTCTGGGCTTCTTCTGCGGTGACATGATTCACACGACCCCTGCCATTGTTGGGCAAGTTGCGGGGAGCTTGGTTCCTTGGTGGCATTCCACGGCCTTGTCTGGGTTCTGCGCATTGAGTGGCGGGCGTCGGGCTTCTTGTTGGGGCAATTCTTGGAGTAATGCCTGGCTGTCCACATCGAAACAAGTGACTTGGTTGGGGGCGGCGCCCTTACCGACATTGTTATTGGGGTTGTTGTAAGCTGGCACAGGGGTTGGCATCTTCTTGAGGTGGATAGTTGGTGCGGGGTGCGGAGCTCTTGGTTCTTGATAGGTTGGCTTGACCGGGTTTGGCTGCCGCAGGCGAGGTTTACAGTTCTTGGAGCTACCCTTGCTGATCATCTTGCGCTTCGAGTGTCATCAAGGCGCGTCGCTTGTCCTCAAGCATGAGTGCCTTGTTCACGAGATCGAGGAAAGGTTGGGCAGTCACACACAACAAGCGAAATCTGCTGAGTCTGGTTAAGGCCTTCCATGAAGCGCTCCGCTTGGCAGCATCGAGTCTTGACATCCTCGGGGCATACCTTGAAGAACACTTGAACTTGCATGTACTCCTTGGCGGTGCTACTACCTTGCTTGAGGGCTCGGAACTCACGCTTCTTGATGGCCATGATCCCAGAAGGAATGTGGGCCTTGCGGAACTCCGTCTTGAAGGTGTCCCAAGTGATGTCTTGCTCAACATGCATAGCCTTGAATCCATCCCACCAAGCTCTGGCAGTCCCAGGGCGATGGGCAGCATCGCCACTTTATCACGGTCCTCGGTGCATCCGACTAGTGCAGCAGATCCTCAATAGTGCGGACCCGATCGTGCGCATCCGAGGGTTCAGCGATCTCGGCGAAAGTGGGTGGTGCATGCTTCTTGAACTCCACCAGCATGGAGCGTCCATGGCCGTGTCCGCCGGTGGCGGTTGACAACTGAGCAATCATCTGGAGGGCTGCGGTGTTGGCTTGGCGCTCCTCTCGAAAGGCTTGGAGAAGCTGAGCCATATCCATGCTTGGAGGAGGTGGTGGTGGTGGAGTCGTCCTTGGGCTTGGTCTGGCTGGCTCGGCCTCAGCAGAACCTCCGGCTTCTTGCGGCTGGGTAGAGGTACCGATCGTGTTACAACAGGCATCTGTTGGGCGGTCAAGGTCTCATGATTGGGAACAACAATGAGGAAAGCAGTATAGATGGAATGCCTAGTAAGGGGTGGTGTGACACAAATTAAGTTAAACAAAGGCGGAAGGGCCAAACTCATGCATTAAAACCAAATGGGGAATGTAGTGGTTTACAAGTTCCCGAAGGAAAATACGACTTCATGAAAGCAAGTTGAGCATAAGCACAACATAACATGGTTTCATAAGAACCATTACAAGGACTCGACTTCGCAAAAGAGGGTACACGACCTATCCTACCATAGGCTACGAGCTAGCCTATCCTAGTCCTGAACGGAGTCTAAGTGGTGGAATGCTCGGTCGGGTATTCTGGCTCCTCTGGGTCTTCCTCCTCATCTCCATCTGTCTTGGTCTCCTCATCGCTTGAGGAAGCGGGGGAGCGAAGGAGCTGAACACGGCGCTGCTTTGCTGGTGGCGTCTTGAAGAGGTTGCGGTACTCCTTTGCTGTCATACGGCGTGGCTGAGGTGATCCCTCGGCATGTGCGACCTGTGGGGGTCGTCCGCCTCGATACGCTACTGCGGGCTGTCCAGGGGGTGCTCCATCCTTCTTGATCCTGTCTGCCTTCATCTGAACTATGCGGAGGAGCTCCTTGGTCTCGCGGAGTTCCTTCCGAAGCTCCGTCGACTCCGAGGCCAGGTGCTGTGCCAGACTGTCGGCACACAAGCTGAAGTAGAGTGCAGGCGGAGAAAGTCCCTCGTCAAGGGTGGTGCTGGTGCGCTGCTCTCGTCATCACCTTCCTTACGATAAGGCAGAGTGTGCAGTGGTGGCTCTCTCGCCATCTCTGGCAGGAGATCCCGGAGGCGAGTCGGCGCCTTGAGGCAGCAGTCTCCACGGCGAGAAGCGGCGTCGCCATCTGGGGTCCCTCAAAGAACCAGCTCGTCAGGCGTCATTCGCCCTCACGACTACCTCCACGTGATACTCCTTCTTGGTCTTTGTCGACCCAGTGCTCGTGGTAGGAGAAGGTGGGGACTCAAGTGAGCTGGCACTTCTGAGGCTATCCTCAAGAAGCACAGAAACCCGGTGGTCGGGAAGTCCTCGAATGCAGCGGCCATCTACAAAAGTGGAAGGGAAGGGTCGATAAAGGAATGTGACCTATGTTTGGGATACTAACATAAACATAGGTATATGGGTAACCTGGTGGATAGTCTCGCTCTAACTAACGTCCATGCTAACTAAGGCTTCCTACGGTCGGGATGGCTCGATACCAGCTCTGTGGGGACCCCAACTCGCAAGTCGTGATCACCGAATGCTGCGTGTCTGAGTGATCCCGAGATCAATGCTCACTTGAACACCACGAAGCTGAATAACAAGAGTCTTACATCCATACATACCGTCTTACACAAATAGTGACCAACATGGTCAAGTCTTACATCGATAAGGCCTTAAGGGCTGAACATCAAATGAAACATAGCAGCGGAAAGCGTCGTCGATAAGTAGAACCCATGCCATCTGCCTTAACCCTACAAGCATTACATTGGGAAGCGTCCTAGTTAGCATGATCGTCTCCAAAGAACTCTTCTCGAACTCCGGTTCTTCCATGCTGGTCAATTAAATAACCGTTGGCAAGCCAATGAGTACTTTGAATGTACTACTTAAGCAACCCATGATTTGGTTCAAGGTACAGCAATGCATAACATAGGTAAAGTTTTGCATAAAGCTAGTTTTGAGTGCAAGGACATGTTCAACATCCTATAAAGCATGCATCAAGAGAATTCAAGTAACCATAAGAGCTGGTCATAGATATCAACATAAATAGAAAGGGCACCAACCCATTTATCATAACCAGAGAGGGCACCAACCCATCTCAATCGTGTCAAGTCCTCGACTTGATCCAAAACAACACCATCATCTCACACACACGGGTTTGAAAACAAGTGGGCGTAGCCCAAGGCGGTTACCCAACTGTCCTTGACCGTGGACACGGCTATTGAATAGTTTTACACTCTGCGAGAGGTTGCACACTTTACCCACTAGATCCGGGAACTTCCGTGTCATCCACGACCAGCGGTACCTCAAGTACCGGGGTAAGCACCGATCACTACCTTTCCCTAGGCGACACTAACATGGAGTCCACTCGATTAGCGATAACCCCGTGCCCAACATCTCACATAACAATTTCGTGGAGCCTTGCTCCTATATCCATCACATACCAGCAGCACGGGTACCAGCGGTGTGTCCGGTGCCCCATAAAGATGGTCATGGCCGCCCTACAGCACGACCCGTCCCAGAGAGAGCACCAACTCTCCCCGTCACTAATGTCGGGCTCCAAGCTAGTATCCGACTAGGTACTCAATAATGCCCTTTCCCATATAAGGGTAGAGTGGTCGCGCATGTAAGGTTGGAATAGCAGTGCAACTCCGACCAATCCGTTTTGAAAACAACACACACCTTCCTTGGCACACCACCGTCATCAAGTGGTCACCCATCTCATCATCTCCCTCGGGCATAAGTGGCACCCGACGGGGTTTTCGAAAAGACTTTTGAAATCACATTGCCTCCTTCACCATGCACAAACCCATCCCATTTGCGTAGCATCTACATTTGCATCCTATCTACTCCCACCGGCATAACCCTCATAAGAAGGTAGGGCCATGCACAATGCAAGTATCAACGAGGAAGTAATCGTGGTAACCAACCCACGTGGTTCACCATCTCATCATGATTCCGATGCATCGATAATAAAGAGCTAAAAATGACATGCATATAAAGGGGTATCATAGTCATGGTCAAAGGGCTGCTTGCCTTGGTTGGCTTGATCTTCAAAGTCTTCAGGCCCTGCTCCTCCTTCTTCCTCAGCTACCTCGTCAAACACGGGATCTAACGTCGCAAGAAAACAACGGGAAAATAAGACAATAATAAAAACAGAAAAGTCAAAGTGCTCAAAAAAATGTCAACTTATTTTTGTAAAATACTAGGAGGAAGGCTAGGAAGGGGACAACTTTTGGTTTTGGTTCTGTAGCAGTAAAATAGGAGTTATGGATTTTCAAAGGCCTACTTAAATGCTAAAAACCACATTTAAATATTTACAGAGAATAAAAGGTGGTTGGATTTGAATGAAAGTTGCACCATTAAATAGGTTGCAATATTCTAGGAATTTAGAAATTGGAATCAATGCATTTGGATTAATATTCTGCCTGTGGAATTTTTGAAATATCTGAGAAAAGGAAAAAAAGAAAGCGGTATTTGTGCCCTTTGGGCGAGAGGCCACTGACAGCAGGCCCGAGAAACCCAGCCACGCGGCCGCCACGTCGAAGCGTAAAGGCTGAATCGCCTTGACCGGCGGCGGAGTCGGTCTTGTGTATGCCCACGTTTAAACTGACAGGTGGATCCCACCCGTCGAGCGTGTCGAACTGTTGGCCCCACGACGGCCGTCGTCTACCTCCGGCGAGGCGGCGCGAGCTTCGCGGCGGCGATCTGAGGCATGGGAAGGGGCGGAGGCTACCGTCGGACTCGGGGCGAGTCGCGGTTACGGTGGTGGTGGAGGCGGTCGCGGAGTGGCTGCCGCCCGGCGGCGAGGTCCCATGGCGGAGGCACTTGAGGCGTCGGTGGCTCCGGCGGTTCGGCTGCAAAACAAAGAAGCGAGGGGAAAGAATCGGTGGCGCCTCATGGTTCGGATCGAGAGAGCTGGGCGGAGAAGGCTGTACAGCAGACGCCGGCGAGCAGAGGCGGAGCTCGAGCTCGATCTCGAGCTCGGGTGGTTCTGGAGAGGAAGGAGTGGTGTGGGAGGCCGATTGGGTGCGTGGAGGGGCTACGAGGAGGAAGAGAGAGGCTGGGGCGCCTTATATAGGCTGGCGCGGTTCACCGTGGCGTGGCCTCTGGCGCCCATGGATCGGCTCTGGAGGCCGTGGGAGAGGAGTTGGAGCTGTCCACGGCGCTCGTGGGGATGGAGTAGGCGCCGAGGAGAAGGAGAGAGGCGGGGAGGTTACAGGCGCTCATGGCGTGTGAGGCCGGCCATTGGCCGAGCAGGCGGCGTCGAACCTGCTGCTGCGAGAGGAGAGAGGGGAGACAATGGGGACTGCAGCGGCATGTCGCAGACGTCGAGACACATCATCTGGCGCGAGGGATGGCACGAGGCGGTCGGGAGGCGCGGTGTCAGCGGTCGGCGCTCTGGCGAGCGCTCAGGCGCGACTTTGGCGGCATCCGCGGTTTTCAGCTGTGCGGCCTTCCTTTTCTGTCTGGAAATTCTGATGGCGGGGGCAAAGCCGGGAAAGGTCCTTGGATGCTCAGGGGTGCGAAGGAGAGAGAGTGGCTGTGAGAGAGAGAGAGAAGCTGTTGTCGAGAGAGGACAAACCTGATTCCCCCTTCTTCCACCTTGCTTCCTCGGGTAGAAAAGCATCTAAGTGACAGAGGGGAGTGAGGAGGGTTGTGGCAAAAGATGAACTCAAGGAGATTTGTGAAAGTGGCCAAAATAGGCATTTTAGCATTTTGCGGAAGGTGTTTGATGGAGTTTTGGATAAGCTAATGTCTTCCACTGGCCAAGATGCTCCATGGGGTGAAATGTCACATATATTTAGGGCCTTCCACCCATTTAGAGCTTATTTGGATAAAGTTGCCAATGCAACTCTTGCAAACCCTAGAAATGGGCAGAAATGGATTTGTGTAGATCGATGGAGTAGATCATTTCTCCTTGATGTACCACTTGGTGTGGTAGCCTCATTTGGTCACATGATCAGGCTCACCAAAGTTGGGGTCTTGGAGAAAAAGTTGGTAGTGCAAAGTGGTTTAAACTTAATTCTGGTCAGAGAGGGTTTTGAGGCACTTTGACCAAGATTTCCTCTTCTCCAACCTGTGCCATTTGGTCCAGATGCATCATTAGACCAATGAAGCATGTCCACCAAGTTTGAGCACATTTGGACATACTTGGCAATGTAAAGTTGATCAAACTTCAGAATGGACAGAAATAGTTTTGAGGGGTTTTGATGGTGTTATCTTGTTCTCCAAGTCCTGAGGCTTGGCAAGATCATCTAATATGTCATAAGTGACATGATAGAATTTTCCTGGAATTTTTAAAGAATATATCCTTTGTAAATATTTCAAAAGCTTGAAATATCCAGGAAGGGTTTTAGAGGGATTTGACCAATATTTTGAACATGACCAGGTGTTGAAACTCTTATATATGGACAATATATGTCCTATGAGTTTCCATAAATTTTGTCAAATATTTTTGAAACAGTAAAGTAATTTTTTCCTATTAAAGACCATTTCTGGCCTTAAGAAAAAGCTTTTAAATAAAATAGTAAAACAATTTTTAAAATTATATGTTTGTGGTTCCTGGGCATCCTATATCTAATAGGAGTCAAATATATTTTTGGAATGATTTTTACTGCCCTTAATCAAGTACTTGCAGTGCAAACCTCAATTCAGGGGTTTTTGGAAAACTAATTTTTGAAAATACTTTCTGGCCAAATTATTTTTGTAAGAAAATTCTATATAGCACTATTCACATGGCATGGTCATTGGTCAGGAGCTTGGGGTAAGGAGATGGAATATAGAGGGTAGAGTAGTTGACTTCAAGAAGCACTTGAAAAGAAACACAGAGAGAAAACCAACTCCAAATAAAAGCCAAATAATGCAAAAAGTTTTTGTTGGTCCAAATTTTCATGCTTTAGAAATGAAAATGAAATGTTACAAAATGCAGGGTGTGACACTTTATAGCCACCCAATTACGTTGTGACGTTTGGTACACCCAAAGCACTCCTACGGTATCCGGGAGTTGCACGATCTCATGGTCTAAGGAAATGATACTTGACATTAGAAAAGGTCTAGCAGACGAACTACACGATCTTGTGCTATGCTTAGGATTGGGTCTTGTCCCTCACATCATTCTCCCAATGATGTGATCCTGTTATCAATGACATCAAATGTCTATGGTCAGGAAACCATAACCATCCATTGATCAACGAGCTAGTCAACTAGAGGCTTACTAGGGACATGTTGTGGTCTATGTATTCACACATGTATTACGATTTCCGGATAACACAATTACAGCATGAACAATAGACAATTATCATGAACAAGGAAATATAATAATAACCATTTTATTATTGCCTCTAGGGCATATTTCCAACAGGCCGGTGGCCGCCCGAGGGGCCCACGAGACAGGGGCGTGCCCTGTAGGGGTGGGCGCGCCCTCCTATCTCGTGGTCGCCTCGGCTGCTTCTTGGCTTGCACTCCAAGTCCTCTGGATCACGTTCGTTCCAAAAATCACGCTTCCGAAGGTTTCATTCCGTTTGGACTCCGTTTGATATTCCTTTTCTTCGAAATATTGAAATAGGCAAAAAAACAACAATACGGGCTGGGCCTCCGGTTAGTAGGTTAGTCCCAAAAATGATATAAATGTGTAAAATAAAGCCCATAAACATCCAAAAGGGGTAATATAATAGCATGGAACAATCAAAAATTATAGATACGTTGGAGACGTATCAAGCATCCCCAAGTTTAATTCCTGCTCATCCTCGAGTAGGTAAATGATAAAAACAGATTTTTTTGATGTGGAATGCTACCTAGCATAATTCTCAATGTAATTTTCTTTATTGTGGCATGAATGTTTAGATCCAAATGATTCAAAATAAAAGTTCATATTGACACAATAAATAGTAATACTTCAAGCATACTAATCAAAGTAATCATGTCTTCTCAAAACAACATGGCTAAAGAAAGTTCATCCCTACAAAATCATATAGTTAGGCTATGCTTCATTTTCGACACACAAAAATGTTCCCAAATTCTACACCCCCGATGACAAGCCAAGAAATTGTTTCGCACTTAAATAATCTCAAACTTTTTCAACCTTCACGCAATACATGAGCATGAGCCATGGATATGGAATAGAATATGATGATGGGGATTGTGTGGAGAAGACAAAAAAGGAGAAAGTCTCACATTGACGAGGATAATCAACGGGCTATGGAGATGCCCATCAATTGATGTCAAAATGAGGAGTAGGGATTGCCATGCAACGAATGCACTAGAGCTATAAATGAATGAAAGGTCAACAAACGAAAACTAGTGGGTGTGCATCCAACTTGCTTGCTCATGAAGACCTAGGGCATTTGAGGAAGCCCATCGTAGGAATATACAAGCCAAGTTCTATAATGAAAAATTCCCACTAGTATATGAGAGTGACAACATATGAGACTCAATATATGAAGAACATGGTGCTACTTCGAAGCACAATATATGAGACTCGCTATATGAAGAACATGGTGCTACTTTGAAGCACAAGTGTTGAAAAAGAGATAGTAACATTGTCCCTTTTTATTTATTTTCTTTTTTTCTTTTTTCTTTTTTTTCTTTCTTTTCTTTTTTTCTTTTTTTTTCTTTGGCTTTTTTTCTTTTTGGCCTTTCTTTTTTTTGTTTGGGACAATGCCCTAATAATGAGGATCATCACACTTTTATTGACTTACAACATATGAATTACAACTCAAAACTAGACCAAGATATGACTCTATATGAATGCCTCCGTCGGTGTACCGGGATGATGCAATGAATAAAGAGTGACATGTATGAAATGCATGGTGGCTTTGCCACAAATATGATGTCAACTACATGATCATGCAATGGCAATATGACAAAAGTAATGCGTGTCATGATGATAAATGGAACGGTGGAAAGTTGCATGGCAATATATCTCGGAATGGCTATGGAAATGCCATAATAGGTAGGTATGGTGGATGTTTTGAGGAAGATATAAGGAGATTTATGTGTGATAGAGCGTATCATATCACGGGGTTTGGATGCACCGGCGAAGTTTGCACCAACTCTCAAGGTGAGAAAGGGCAATGCACGGTACCGAAGAGGCTAGCAATGGTGGAAAGGTAAAAGTGCGTATAATCCATGGACTCAACATTAGTCAAAAGAACTCATATACTTATTGCAAAAATTTAGAAGTCATCAAAAACCAAGCACTACGCGCATGCTCCTAGAGGGATAGATTGGTAGGAAAAGACCATCGCTCGTCCCCGACCACCACTCATAAGGATGCACAATCCAAGTACACTTCAAGTTTCAAATTTGTTACACAACTTTAACCATACGTGCATGCTACGGGACTTTCTAACTTCAACACAAGCATTATTTAAATTCATAATCACCTGACTAGCATGACTTTAATGTCACTACTTCCATATCTCAAAAATTATCAAGTATCAAATTGATCATAGCATCCAATTCACTTCCTATGATAGTTTTTATTATACCCAACTTGGATGCCTACCATTCTAGTACCAATTTTATAACCATAGCAAATACCATGATGTTCTAAAAGACTCTCAAAATAATATAAGTGAAGCACGAGAGACTAGCAATTTCTACAAAATTATAAGGCAACGCCGTGCTCTAAAAGATATAAGTGAAGCACTAGAGCAAAAACTATCTGGCTCAAAAGATATAAGTGAAGCACATAGAGTATTCTAATAAATTTCAATCAAGTGGGCTTCTCCCAAAAGGTGTGTACAGCAAGGATGATTGTGGAAAACTAAAAAGAAAAAACTAATATCATACAAGATGCTCCAAGCAAAACACATATCATGTGGCGAATAAAAATATAGCTCCAAGTAAAGTTACGAATGAACGAAGACGAAAGAGGGGATGCCTTCTGGGGGCATCCCCAAGCAAACTTTGGCTATTCTTGAATATCTTGGGGTGCCATGGGCATCCCCAAGCTTAGGCTTTGCCACTCCTTATTCCATAGTCCATCAAATCTTTACCCAAAACTTGAAAACTTCACAACACAAAACTCAACAGGAAATCTCATAAGCTCCGTTAGTGAAAGAAAACAAAACCACCACATAAGGTACTGTAATGAACTCATTCTTTATTTATATTGGTGTTAAACCTACTTTATTTCAAGTTCTCTATGGTTCATACCACTTAATACTAGCCATAGATGCATCAAAATAAGCAAACAACACACGAAAAACAAAATCTGTCAAAAACAGAACAGTCTGTAGCAATCTGTAACTAACACAAACTTATGGAACTCTAAAAATCCTACCAAAATAGGAAGTCCTGGAAAATTTGTCTATTGATCATAAGCAGAAAAGAATCAATGCAAAAGCACTTTTCTGTGATTTAACAAAACTAATTTCGTGCGCGCAAAGTTTCTGTTTTTCAGCAGAATCAAATCAACTATCATCGTAGGTTATCCTATAGGTTCTACTTGGCACAAACACTAATTAAAACATAAAAACACATCTAAACAGAAGGTAGATGAAAAATTTATTACTAAACAGAAACAAAAACAAAAAAATTGGGTTGCCTCCCAACTAGCGCTATCGTTTAACGCCCCTAGCTAGGCATAAAAGAGAAGACAGATCTAAGTAGTGCCATCTTTGGCACTCAGTTCATAAGTAGCTCGCATGATAGATTTATAAGGTAATTTAACTTTCTTTCTTGGAAAGTGCTCCATGCCTTTCCTTAATGGAAATTGGAATCTAATATTCCCTTCCTTCATATCAATAATCGCACCAATCGTTCTAAGGAAAGGTCTACCAAGAATAATAGGGCAAGAAAGATTGCAATATGTATCAAGAACGATAAAATCTACGGGCACCAAATTTCTATTTGCAGCAATGAGAACATCATTCATCCTTCCCATTGGCTTTTTAATGGTGGAATCCGCAAGGTGCAAATTTAAAGTGCAATCATCAAGATCATGGAAACCTAGAATATCACATAAAGTTTTCGGAATCGTGGAAACACTAGCACCCAAATCACACAAAGCAAAACACTCATGATCTTTAATTTTATTCTTTATAGTAGGTTCCCACTCATCATTAAGTTTTCTAGGTATAGAAACTTCCAAATTAAGTTTTTCATCATAAGATTGCATCAAGGCATCAACAATATGTTTGGTAAAAGCTTCATTTTGACTATAAGCATGAGGAGAATTAACAACGGATTGCAACAAGGAATACAACCTTCTAAAGAACAATTATCATAATCAAATTCCTTACAATCCGAGATAGTGGGTTCAATGCTATTTAAAGTCATGACCTCTCCAATCCCACTTTTACCAAATTTAGCATCAAGATCTAAAAACTCCGAATTATTGGGACGCCTTCTAACTAAAGTTGACTCATCTCCAGTACCATTATTATTAAGATTCATATTTCAAAACAAAGATCTAATAGGGGACACATCAATAACTTTAAGATCTTCATCATTATTTTCATTGAAACTAGAAGAACACGCCTTTACAAAGCAATCTTTCTTAGCACGCAATCTAGCGGTTCTTATTAAAGTTACCATAAGAATTATTGTAGGAATTTCCATAACTATTAGAGGAATAACTAGGGAACAGTCTAGGATTAAAGTTTCCTCTATAAGCATTGTTTCCAAAACTATTCCTACCAAAAAAATTCACATCCATAGATTCATTATTATTATCAATCAAAGTAGACAAAGGCATATCATTGGGATCAAGAGGAGCACTCTTAGTAGCAAATAATTTCATAAGTTCATCCATCTTTCCACTCAAAACATTAATTTCTTCTATAGCATGCACTTTTTTACTAGAAGATCTTTCGGTGTGCCATTGAGAATAATTAGCCACAATATTATCAAGAAGTTTTGTAGCATCTCCTAAAGTGATTTCCATAAACGTGCCTCCCGCGGCCGAATCTAAAAGATTTCTAGAAGCAAAGTTCAAACCGGCATAGAAATTTTGTATGATCATCCATAAATTCAAACCATGAGTAGGGCAATTGCGAATCATCAATTTCATTCTTCCCCAAGATTGGGCAACATGCTCATGATCAAGTTGTTTAAAATTCATAATATCATTCCTAAGAGTGATGATCTTAGTGGGAGGAAAATACTTAGAGATAAAAGCATCTTTGCACTTGTTCCAAGAATCAATAGTATTTTTAGGAAAAGATGAAAACCAAGCTTTATACGATCTCGAGTGAAAGCGGAAATAACTTCAATTTAACAATATCATTATCCGTATCTTTCTTCTTTTGCATATCACACAAATCAACAAAGTTGTTTAGATGAGTAGCGGCATCTTCACTAGGAAGGCCGGCGAATTGATCTTTCATAACAAGATTCAGCAAAGCAGTATTGATTTCACAAGACTCAACATCATTAAGAGGAGCAATCGAAGTACAAAGGAAATCATTATTATTGGTATTGGAGAAATCACACAATTTGGTATTATCTTGCGCCATGGCAACAAGTAATCCAACACACAAGCAAATAGAAAAAGGCAAGCAAAAAAGAGAGGAGATTGGAAAAGAGAGGGCGAATATAACAGCAAGGGTGAAGTGGGGGAGAGGAAAACGAGAGGCAAATGACAAATAAAGTAAATGCGAGGGAGATGAGTTTGTGATGGGTACTTGGTATGTCTTGACTTGAGTGAAGACCTCCCCGGCAACGGCCCCAGAAATCCTTCTTGCTATGTGTTGAGCTTGCGTTGGTTTTCCTTGAAGAGGAAAGGGTGATGCAACAATAGTAGCGTAAGTATTTCCCTCAGTTTTTGAGAACCAAGGTATCAATCCAGTAGGAAGCTCCTCAAAAGTCCCACGCACCTACACAAACAAACTAAGAACTTGCAACCAATGCAATAAAGGGGTTGTCAATCCCTTCACGGCCACTTGCAAAAGTGAGATCTGATAGAGGTAGTATGATAAGATAAATATATTTTTGGTATTTTATAATATAGATTGGAAAAGTAAAGATGCAAATAAAAGTAGATTGAAAGCTTATATGATAAAAGATGGACCCGGGGGCCATAGGTTTCACTAGTGCCTTCTCTCAAGATTGCATAAGTATTACGGTGGGTGAACAGATTACTGTCGAGCAATTGATAGAAAAGCGAATAATTATGAGATTATCTAGGCATGATCATGTATATAGGCATCACGTCCGTGACAAGTAGACCGACTCTTGCCTGCATCTACTACTATTACTCCACACATCGACCGCTATCCAGCATGCATCTAGAGTATTAAGTTCATAAGAACAGAGTAACGCATTAAGAAAGATGACAAGATGTAGAGGGATAAACTCATGCAATATGATATAAACACCATCTTTTTATCCTCGATGGCAACAATACAATCGTGCCTTGCAACCCCCTAACATCCTTTGGTAAGGACACCGCAAGATTGAACCCAAAGCTAAGCACTTCTCCCATGGAAAGAAAGATCAATCTAGTAGGCAAAACCAAACTGATAATTCGAAGAGACTTGCAAAGATAACTCAATCATACATAAAAGAATTCAGAGGAGATTCAAATATTTCTCATAGATAAACTTGAGCATAAACCCACAATTCATAGGATCTCGACAAACACACCGCAAAAAGAGTTACATCGAATAGATCTCCACAAAAGAGGGGAGAACATGGTATTGGGATCCAAAATAGAGAAGAAGCCATCTAGCTAATAACTATGGACCCGAAGGTCTGTGGTAAACTACTCACAACTCATCGGAAGGGCTATGGTGTTGATGTAGAAGCCCTCCGTGGTTGATTCCCCTCAATCGGAGGCGCGTGAAGGCTCCAAGATAGGATCTCGCGGATCTGAAGGTTCTGGCGGTGGAAATTGTTTTCGTTGGCCCCCTGGATGTTTTTGGGGTACGTGGGTATATATATGAGGAAGAAGTAGGTCGGTGGCCGTCCGAGGGGCCCACGAGACAGGGGAGCGCGCCCTATAGGGGTGGGCGCGCCCTCCTATCTCGTGGCTGCCTCGGCTGCTTCTTGGCTTGTACTCCAAGTCCTCTGGATCACGTTCGTTCCAAAAATCACGCTCCCGAAGGTTTCATTCTGTTTGGACTCCGTTTGATATTCCTTTTCTTCGAAATCTTGAAATAGGCAAAAAAACAGCAATCTGAGCTGGGCCTCCGGTTAGTAGGTTAGTCCCAAAATGATATAAATGTGTAAAATAAAGCCCATAAACATCCAAAAGGGGTAATGTAATAGCATGGAACAATCAAAAATTATATATCGTTGGAGACATATCATCGATCAATTATCGTACACGCTTTCGACCCGACATGATCGCTTTGCCCTCCGCCACTTTGAATTCTTCTCACATATGATGGCTAAATTTAGGATTGAAGTAAACTGTTTGAACTAAATAACTGAAAACAAATAGCTTGCATAATTGTTCTATCCTTGTGCCTGAAGTTACGCCATGGTTTTCGAAATCTGGTATAGCTTTGGTTTATGCCACAACAGTGGACTTGAGAACCCGATTTGTATCGTCTTGCTCGTACATGTCTAATGGGTAATTGCGAGGAATTTCTAGCTTCGCACGGCTATGTCGAGCGTCGGAAATGTCTTGGATGCTGCCATCGAAGCTTCGGGATTATTTGGCATCGGATTCAGCAACGACCAATCTTTGGTGCCTCCTCATCGGAGGTATGGCTGACATGGTGAAAAATAACCCCGATTGCTTCTTTCTCTTGTTGCACGATAGTTATAGTAATGTCTAGAGATGTATATTTTTATAAACAACACCATCCGTACAATTTGCATCTTGTCTAACTCTTGAGCGATTGTTAATCGTAGTGGCATCTGATGTGCGGTGTTCCAGCCAACAACCTTGAATGGGCGGAGCTAATTGTCAAGGAGATGTTGCCGGTTCATATCTGAATAGCGCCGAGAATCGAGTCTTGAGGATACTTGAAATGTTCGACAAATGTGCATAAACTGCAGTACTCTAATGAGGCGCATAAAATGCGTGAGGTAACTAATGCATCCACAGTTGCTTCATCCCTCCGTTCAAAAACATTACATATCATAATCGTTTGAGTTCGGACATTGCGAGTGCCATAGTCGAAAATCACAACACGAGGCACAAAGCTAATGATATCAAATTTGTGCTGCCATAAAGTATGTGTTATTAGAATAATCGTTGATTAGTGCTTGAGCCTAGAAAATCAAAATATACTTTATATTTCGGAAAGGGGTAGTTGATCTTGCCAAATGGCGATTACTTCGAGATGTGTTTCGGAAATTTTGATGTGCTCACCAGTCCGGCGCGCAACCCCATAGAATGAGGCTTGATGCATGTGCGAATCGTTAATTATCTTATATTTGTGCAGATGATTATAGCAACTATTTTTGGTGACCACTTGCTGTTCTAGCAAAAAAAATAGTATTTTGTTTTTCTCTATGAAAGATCAGGTAATCTGATATCGAGCTCCTTATTTTAAAGTAATTGAATTTTGGGTTTGTATTTTTTTTTGGAAAAGGGGCGCAACCCCGGCCTCTGCATCAAAAAGATGCATACGGCCACATTTATTAAAAGCATAGGTCCAACAAAGGTCATGAACTCCGTTACAAACTAGTCACCAAACGGCTCACAAAGAGCGGAAAAAATGCCACAGCCGGCATGCAAAATAAAGATTGGAAAACTAATTGCCTATCCTATTACATGACCGCCATCCAAACCGGCTGAATAAATCCCGAGCTACCATCTCCCATCGGGTAGATCCAGTAACCAAATGCTCCCTGGCCTCCGTCTGAGTGAGTAGCGACCACATACGCATTAACGTAGTAGCTCAGAAGATAACCTGCAAAAATTGAGTATTTGTTGTTCTGTTAAAAATCAAATCATTCATGCAGTTCCAGACTGCCCAAAGTAAAGCATATACTCCTACATGAATGTGTTTTGCTGTTTGGGTCTCTATCCCATCCAGCCACGTCCCAAATAACGTGTTGATATTATTCGGAGGAGTAATATTAAAAGCAATGTGAAAGCGCTGAAGCTCCAGCCTATATATCTTCTTTATACTACTAGTACTGGAGGTGGAGTAGTGGTAGAGTAGTTTATATTTTCTCTGCGTACAGTACCAGTTAGTCGTGCTTCAAAACTGAACGGCGCGCCATTAAAAAAATAAAGGCCGATAACTAATGCGGCACCTCGGGCCAACGCGGCCAGATCGCATTTTGCACGAGAAATTACAGTGTGAACATATCAGTGTGAATCGTGGCAAACTGGCAACCGTCCACCGATGCTTCACCTTTCCCTCTTGATTTGGAACTGTTGTCGCACGCTCTTCCTCTCCCTCCTCCATTTTCCTTCAGACCTTCATGTTTTCTTCTTCCGTTGTTCGATCGTCTTCTCCATGGAGGGAACAGGACAGAAACGACCCCGTTATTCTTGCCCCGATCTGAAAGATGACGTGGTGGAGGAACTCATTGATCGGTGCGATGTCATCACCTCGGCTAGCATGGCAGGTTCATTCAAGCCCATTCTCGACTCAACTAATAACATCATCACAAGGAACCCAAGAGTCAAGGAGCGGTTTGATCTCCCCTATCTTCTTATTTGTGACCACGATGGTGGCGCCGTCACGACGGAGGCCTCATACAATGCAAGTTGATGCCGCTTGATAATGATCGTATGATGTTAAGATGCCATCGCTTGAGGGCAAGAGCTTAGGCAAAGCGCAAATGGAGATTGGGTTGTTTACATTGGGTCCAACCTGCGAGTGGGAACTTGTGAATGTGTACACTCGTGACCGGGTTCCACTTCCAAAAATCTCAGCAGACTGCCCAGAGATTGAGCACACCGGTATTGTACGCACGTTCAAATACAATCATGGTGACTGTCTTCTATGGAAGATAGCAATTTCTCGAGTCCCCAACCGCTCTTGGAATTACAACAACTATGAAGTTGTTGCTATCTTCGACAAGCTTGTTGCCGTCGTCAGTGGTTTGACTGGATGGATATTGCTCAAAAATCAGTTTCTGTACACGGATGAGTACTGTGATGCAATTGAATATGAGGGCCTTGTGTTTGCTGCCACCACTCGTGGCACTATTTTTGCATGGCATCTGCGTTGTTTCGGTACGTTTGTCTTCCATCGTAATTATAATTGTTTCATCCACATGCATGCGGGTTAGCAAGGCTAGTCATAGTGGGGAGTAACTTAGACTAGTAACATGCATATGTTACTAGTTTATGTTACTACCTCTATAGTGCATATTATCTTAGATTAGTATCATAGGTGGTCTCATTTATTGCCATGCATGACACATAGTAGCATCACATTTATTATGTTACGGTATCTACCTATGTTACTATAACCATCTCTCTTCCTTAATTGCCTGCCACATAAGCATGTTTGCGAGTCCCAAGTGCATGATACTACTTATGTTACCCCCACTATGGCCAGCCTTACTAATTAACCTTCTTCTTGTGTTTCCAAGGTCCTGTGAACATTCCACCACCTATACTTGAAGATTTTTATAACCAAGGGGGAGATGATGATGGTGATGACCACGAGCATGAGGGCGAGCAGCGCCATATACTATTTGGCTCCTGGCAACTAATTCCGATGGATCACCTCTTCTCGTGTGTATACAGCCCATTGATGATGTTACTGCTAAGGAAGCAGGTGTAGTCTCCTATGGTCGCACTCTCCGGACCTATTCCAACACCCGTTGCATGGTATTTGGGATGGATACTAGTGTGCTAGCGCCAACTCCTTCTCCCTGGTACAGAATTGATAGTCTTGGAGAAAATTCGCTCTTCCTTGGACAAAACTATCCAATGATGGTGAAAGGCGATCCAACTGCTATTGACACAACATTACTACCATTTATGAGAAGCAACTGTGTCTATACCTCGGACATTTGGGTGGTTCCCTACCACGAAACGATATAGTAGGCCGCTTCAGCTGGATGATCGTCCTGCGTTGGTCTCGGATCGACAATGGATGGCCCGTCGAGAGAATCACTTGTGGTTCAAAGCAAGCGTTTCAACGCCGAGGAATGGTTGAGTTGAAATTCATTTCATTGCTTGTTATTTGTTGTGTGGTGAAAACTTTAGTATTTATAATGTATCCTCGTTGTCGATGTGGGTTGATGACCTATTGTATGTAATAAAACGATATGCCTGTGATAAACTTACTAAATTTATGAATGGCTTTCGAGTTGTTTCTGTAAGTGAGTGGTGCGACGAGGCAAAAAATTATTTTACGAACACATAATTGTACATGCATTGCAATAGGTTATCGGATGAGGCCAATCATCAACAATAGTAGTACACTATTTGTACTAGCTTCACATGCTTCGCGCGTCGTGCGGGTGTTTTTACTGTAGCCATACGTAACCAGCACCTCGAATCCTCGATACAAGTAGTACTATATACTAGTAAGTAGTAGGAGTAGTAGGGTGGCATGGGCCAGAACAAGCATTCACGTCTAGGAGTACGGCACACGCCACCAGCACGACTTCCATCTGACATCAAATTTCTTGGAGTCCGCGCCAGAGCAATCTCTTCAACCTCATCGTTTCTCTAACTCATCATCATCGTGGCAAGCGAGGTGGGGTTTGCCGATAGTCGGTTTCCTCAAGCTGCGGTCCCACTTGTAAGGCCAACTCCAACGCTCTATCAATATATGGATGTACTCTTCTTCCCAATACAAAAACTTGCATCCATTCTACTCCCCCCGTTCTAGTATTTGTCAAAATATATATGTATCTAGACGTGTTTTAGTATATAGGCACATCCATTTTTGGACAAATGGAAGTCAAGTACTCCCTCCGTCCCAAAATAAGTGTCTCAATTTTGTACTAGCTCTAGTACAAATTTGTACTAAGCTCAAGACACTTATTTTGGGACGGAGGGAGTATTTTGGAACAGAGGGAGTACACAATAATTTTTTAAGTTATCACAACTAGTCTAATCCGAGAGCACAACCGAAGATTTGGTCGGGTTCTTCCTCCTTTTGCCGACACGTGGGACATCTAGCATCCAGGTCGTGTCATAAAAGAAATAGAGTGGTAGTTGATAAGTTGAAGCCACGAGATGTGCATCTTGGGTTAAACTGTAAATAGAATCTTACTACTCTTGAGTAACTCCAAAAGCGGCCACCGAAGATCTTCCTTGGATTTGTTTTTCATCACCAGCACGTCGAGGTGAAAGATGTGCGAGTTCGATTAGATACGCTTGCGTTTTCACTGACATGTGGGACCGCATGTGAGCAAACAGACGATGGGCTCTGCGTGTCCGCTGGCTGGCTGAGAAGAAAGATAGAGGAGTGCTGAGCACGGACTACAGAAAATTTGTTCTACGTACTATAACTCGATATAGGCTCGATATAGTGGGGTGGCATGGGCCATAACTAGCATTCACGTCTAGCACTATGGGAGACGCCACCCACACGAGTCCCATCCGGCACCAATTTTCTTGGAGTCCGTGCTACAGCCATCTCTTCTCCCTCCTATTTTCTCATCCATCGCGTGGTGGGCGGGGTGGGGGTTTGCCGATAGTCGGTTTGCTCAACTACGGTCCCACTTGTAAGTGAAAATGCAACACCGCACGCATTCCCGCTTTAGCGGCATGCCGGACCAACCGTGTGGGGGTGCGACGCGAACACGGCAGGCTTTTCCTTTTGAACTCGTAACTTGTAAAATTTGGTTCTGCTCCATGGCGTGATCGATAGATAGAAAATAACGATTTTCCTAGAGTAACGAGAAGTTTGGTTCGGCGCCGTTCATGCATGGATACGTCTAAAATTATGAAGTTGATGCAAAAGGTAAGATAATTCTTGTAGTATCATATACTACTACATGGATTTGACGGAAAGATAAAAATACATACGGATCCATCAACGACATCCTCACGCCCTAGTGCGCCGGGTCACCAACCGACGTGTGAGGAGCAGCAGCGTTGGCGGCGAGCTCAACGTGCTTCTGAACAGTGTGTCCAAGGTTGCCCTGCGGTCCAAGAAGGCCAGGGTCCTATCGTCCTCCTCTTGCATGCGTGTAGACGTGGGTGATTATGTCCATGGTGTCTTGCTGCGCCCGGAGCTGCTGCGAAGCACGACCTCAAGGTGGACATTCTCCGCGCGACGGCGCGATCGCGAGGCCACCGGGCATCAAGAGTTGTCACCATAGTGGCCGTTGAGGGTGGCGGGCATCGCGAGCCTGGCGCGTCGGTGAAGGCTTACGTCAAAGTCGTCGCGAGCTTCTTGACGACGGTGAACTTGTCGAGAAACCGGCGAGGACCTCGTCGAACAAGGAGACGGCTGTGGTCCAAGCGGCCCTCGCCTGTCGGCCTCAAGCAATACTACGGAGGCGTTCCTCGTTGCGGGCCGCGGGCGGCGTCGTGGACCATCTGGCACAGCCGGTGATGCTCGCGCTCATCGCCTCCATGGGTCTAGCTTAGCTTCTACTAGTCGGTGATCTTGCGATTCGGTGATCCTCTTGCCCTTGGTTAGCGTGCGTGAGGTGCGAGGATTTCTTACTACTCCTCGGCCCTCTACACCTGCCTTTGGCTGTATGATAGGTGGGCCAGCCACCCCTGGTCCCACATGTCATTCACCCAAAGGCGATTGTCAGAAGTCAATGAACTGCGCCCCGTCCGTGCGGTGCGATATAGTCATCTCACGGACCTCTAGTTGGGGCCAAACGAGAGAAGTTTGATGTTTACTGGTTTATTGGTCCCCTTTGCATTTTGCGCCAAGTTTTGACCTTTGATTTAACTAATAAAATGTTAACGCATGTAAACAAAAATGTTGTGTAAGTCACATTACGAAAACCAAATAATCCCAAAACACTTAGGCATGGTGCATTAACTCCCTCCTTGTTTCTTATTTCGTGACATATCAACCAATGAGAGATGTGGGCCGTGCATGCTTTCAATGACTTGAGACTACCGAACATGACATGCAGTGTTTAGTTCATTGCATGTAATCCTATCAAGACTCTAGTTAGCAAGAAAACATTAAGTTCTCTCGCCGATAGGAATAAAACACCATGTATTTATTTACAGGGGGAGCAGTACATTTTTTGTGACATGCATTACTAGATATTGCTAGTCAAATACTAAAATCCAGATGGACGTGGTAGTACTCCTAAATCCAGACGGTGGTGCTACTAGTACTAGTAGTAGTACTACCAATGTAGTACTCCTAGGAGTACTAGCACTGTACTACCCATTCGTCAAATTATTACGTGTTGCTCCTCACAGTGAAGTGACAAGACCCTGCGCCGGAGATGACACCTGAGTATAGGCGTTGTGTTCGGCATACCAGAGTCAGCCTCACCATCTGCAGTCACTATCATCATGGCTGTAGAGCTAGCCGCTTACAACTAGCCCTGTTCGACATAATTTCCCGTGCGTAGATACCCGTGCATTGCACGGAACACCAAGATTGGGGGTGGACTGCTCCGGCAGCGGCCATCGTGCTAGATTTTTCCACGGCCTTCTAGTTGTGGTGGGGAGGAGATAAGGCTGATTGTGAGAGACAAGGAGTTGTTTGTAAATAGGGAACAAGTGCGGGCATCTTTTTGCAAAAATGGAGAAGCTTGGTTTGTATCGTCGGATCTAGATCCGACGGCTACTGGTGAAAGATGGGAGGCACAAAATCATCACCAACTCAGGACCTGTTTGATTCGCAGGATTTTGAAAACGCAGGAATAGGACACGGCAATATTACAAGTTTCAAACTGATATTACAAATGTTAGGAGTAATGCTGCACCTAGGAAGATGGAATTACTAGGAAGTTCATGTAAGAACTTTTGTTACTTTAGGTGGATGCAGCGTTGTCGTACAAACTAAAATCCACCGCCCTGACAAGTCACTAATGGGCAAATAAGTTTTCGAGTCTCTGGCCACTTGATGTTTCAAAAATAAATTCAGCTTCTGCGGAGACTTTGTCATTTAGGCTTAGACGCTTGCGATGATCAGCACGCCATTCATTGTTGTGCCAGAGAACGCCAAACCTCATTACCTTGAGCACACTTGCCTCCAGAACAAAGAACCTGTCCAATTTAATCTCAGATGTGCTGCCTCGGTAGTCGATCAAGGCATTCGATGAGATTGTTATAGTGCAGCACATTTTTCACTTTCGGGTCTTTTTTTATGTGCAAAAGAAGAGAACATATTAGAGCAGCTGGCTGCATAAGATTGTCGTGTCATCAAGCGGTGCCAATATCATTCGCTCATACGATAGGGTTGGCTGGCTAGTGATATTTTTCACTCTCTCTCTCCTCTCTCTCTCTGTTTCTTTTCCTCTCATTTAACTAGGAGCACATGAAGAGCTTGGGCATTTGTTGCCTTCCACTATGTGGCTGATGCCATATTTCGCAAAAGTATGCCACATAATACGCATCGATGTCAAATCAAAAGATTTTGGCACCGCTCTCGCGATGCGAGAGAGTTGGCACCGCTGTGTACACAGACCCACATGTATAAACAAATCAATCAAACCAACTACACCAGCCTCTCACTCTCCCAAACAAGTGTTTTTTTATTGCCTCAGTCCTCTCTCTCTCCCATGCAGTGTTTTTTCATTGCGTGAGTTAATTTGGCACCAGAGCAAAGTAGGTGCTCTAGATTGGGGCACCAGGTGAGCAACGGAGGGGCATCGATGCCAAATGCATCACAAGTGAATTTGGCACATGTTTTGGCCTACATAGCCCACTTTTGTACTCCCTCGTCCCAAAATTCTTGTCTTAAATTTGTCTAAATACGGATGTATCTAGTTACATTTTAGTGTTAGATACATCCGTATCTAAACAAATGTAAGACAAAAAATTTGGGACGGAGGGAATACTACCTCATATTTAGTATAAAATTTTGACCATAGATTTACCTAAGAAAATGCCAATGCATGTCACTAAAAATTACACCATTTGAAATTATGTTCAAATATGAATCCAACGATATAGTTCTTAGTGACATGCATTAACATTTCGTCAGTTAAATCTATGGTCAAATTTTGATACTACAAAATTGGAAGAGTAAACCAGGACGGAGGTAGTAGTAGTACTTGCCCTTAGGGTAACCATAGAGTTACTGGAGTAGTCTAAGTTACTTTCCACTATGACTAGCCTAGGCTACTATAGTAGTACATCATAAAAATGATGCGGTGATCACGTGAGAAAAAATACTAAAATTTTTTCTTTCGGTGCGATCTTGTAGATGTAGTTTTGAACACTACACTTGTCATCGTAATTTGGGAAAATTACGAAAAAATTGAGCTACGTTGTGATTACCGTTTACTAATAGGAAAGAAGTTTCACCTCGATGAGTAGCTTCTCCATGCATGGAAAGCATGTAAGGAATCCAACAACTTGATCCAGTTGGGGCGATAGATTTTAGTGCTAAGATCTTCACTTTGTGCATGGATTTGGGTCAAGCTTTGGGAATCATTTTCGGAAGGCGGCGTAAATACATCAAGAAGAAATTTAAAAATGTGAATTTCAAGAAGATGGAGAAGAAGATGAGTGCTGTACCTGAACGATTACGGATCCAATAAAGAGTTTGGAGAATTTGGCAGATGAGTACACCAACGCTGTCAATTTCGGCGCGTCAATGACCCTGATTTTTGTTGGACCTTCTAGATCCGATACAAGCAATCTCTCAAGGAAAGGCGCATTCTCAATGACCATAACGTGGAACAGCTAGAGTGATCTCTTCCCAATTGATGTCTTGTTGCGGGGCCAGCAAGATACATAAATCCATCGGAGATTCGTCGAGGCGATGTGGAGGCTAATGAACCCGTGGATCTGCTCAAGACGAAGGTACTCGAGCGCAATACAGCTGCGGAGCAGGTGCTCCATAGCCTTCTTCGAGATGACAACATCGAAGAGGTCGAGCTGCTTGAGTTGAGGGAGAAGAAGGGCGGGCGCGGCATCAATCTGGGGAAGATAGCAGGAGCTGAAGCTGGCACGGTGCAACGTTGGTGTCAGGCGGAGCGCGGACGGCGGCAGAGAGCGACATCGTCCAACTTCAAAGCTGAGCTCCTCGAGCTGATCTAGGGCGGGGGATAAGAACCACTCATCGAACTTGGGTTGGACCTTGCAGTTGGTACTGAACATGCGGATGTCAAGGCGTTTGGCTGGCCCAGGGTGCGATGAAAGGATCTTGGAGACTGCGGCCATGCATTTGCAATTCCCGTCGCAGAGGCAGCTGTTGACGGTGAGGTTGATGGGGACGCAGCGCCAGAGGGGGCGCCACCGCCGGGAGAGCAGGGCGGTTTGCACGACAGATTTGGTGGAGAGGAGGTCGATGATGACGAGCAGCATGTCGTCGGGGAGGCTGCTGATGAAATCCAGGCTCGCCGGATGCGGTTTTGGCTCGAGCGGCCTCCGCTTGTTGGTTGCCTCACTGTCCATCTCAACTGGCGGTGACGCCGGTGTACATGTGTGCTGGTGTGTGTTGTGTGCTGGGTGTGCTTGAGTCGTCCTACATGCATGCCGTCGCAAGATGGTGAATTATCTTGAAAGTCGTCCTTCGCAGCAAGAAGTTTGTCCTCAATGCGCCCTCAATTTACTAGCGTGTGGGGTGCTACCCCGAGTGGTTTCAACTTTGTTTCCTTCACCGTGTGTCAGATGGGCCTCTAGTTTACTTATTTTCACCCACTGCCACATGGGCCAGCACACCAAGATACAGAACACGAGGTGACAACGCAACATGTGGATTGGTTGACCGGTCAACTAAATAATATACAAAGCTATACGCTGACATAGTGAGCGTATAATCTGCCGGTATAGAGAGTTCGAGTGAGAGGGGAGGCCCGTGAGAGATAGCAGAGAGAGAGAAAGAGCTACTCCCTCCGTTCGTTAATGTAGTTACAACATTTTTTTAAAGTCAAACTTTTGAAACTTTGACCAAGTTTATAAAGAAATTACTTATATCGGCAATACCAAAGATAAATGATAGTATGAAGTAAGTACATGTTGTGATGAATCTAATGATCGTTCCAGATGTAAATGTTTTTCTCCACATATACCTAGTCAAACTTTTCTAAGGTTTGACTTTTCAAAACATCCATATGCTTATGGACGTGACAGAGTCCCTGACAAGAGAGAGAGAGAGATAGATAGATAGATAGATAGATAGATAGAGAGAGAGAGAGTGAAAAAAGTGTGTGTGCGTGTGTGAAAGAGACATGGACAACACACGATAAAAGTGGAGAAAAAGCGTGCGTGTCTTATGCAAACATATCACACATGCATCTTCGACAACGGAGGCAAGGTGAGGAGATAGTGTGTGGTTGTTTGGAATCGAGAGAGGAAGACCCCTAGCACGTGGCCAAGACGGGTCTGACAAACAAGGGAGAGAGGTCGAGAGAGACGATGGAGAAAATGCAGACATGGGGAGGAGAGAGTGTATGTTTGTCATAGAGATCCCTGGAGATCGTGATGGGACTACATGGGTGGGAGATCGAGTGACAAGGTGTGTGCGCGATAGAAGATGCCCCGAGAGATATCGAGATAGACGTATGGATGGAAGGAGACAATACGTGTGTTCCTGATGGCTATAAGAGATAATCATACTTAGGAGGGGGGGGAATGCTTGCGCCTATGGCCCTGTTTGGATACTCTAACTCAGTTAGATGTTAGAGTTAGATTCTAACCCTGAACTAACTCTAAGTAAAGAGGTGTTTGGATGGCAGGGTTAGATGGAGCGCGGATACGGCGAGGCACCTTCACGGGCAGTGCGAGAGGGAGGGAGGGAGAGGACGAGAAGCTTCGAGGAAGTGGGGAGGGATCTGCTGCGGGGAGAGCGAGAGAAAAAAGTGTTTATTAGTGGTCCTGAGAAGAACTAACCCAAATAAGCACCTCTTGGATGGGTTAGTTTTTTTGGATGGGTTAGATGCATCTAACCTAACTAACCCTCCTGTTTGGATCTTTTTGGGTTAGTTTACTCCAAACTAACCCAAACTAACTCTAACCCATGGATCCAAATAGAGCCTATGATGGAGTGAGGGATTATGGTACTTAGGGGGGTGCGTGTCACATGGAGAGAGAACAAGGGCGGAGAGTGTTGGATGGGTCTGTATGTATAGCGCGAGCGAGACATGTGTATTTGTGAACCAGGGAGATATAAGGCCCATTTGGCTTACGTCGTGAGCATCTTTTGCGTGGCCTGGGGTTGTGGCTGGATTTCATGCACGCTTGTTTGGTTGCTACCGTGTGAAAAAGAAAGCCCGCCTGGGCTGGGTTCCCTTGCACTTTAATTAGCCTAGCTGAACTCCACACACTGCAAGTAGCCTGGCCCAAGCGACTGATTTCAAATGCCTGGCCGTGCCTGGTCATGCGGCCACGAGGCTAACAGCAACATGGATGGATATTAGCATTAAATAATTGATGCATGGATTGATTGATGGGACGTTGATACTTTGCCTGGCCCAGGCATGAACCAAATGCTTCAGCACCACACAAGCCTTGCCAGGCAGAAATATTTTACATCTCACGTCCACACCAGGCAGTACCGACCATCAAGGCATGAGGGTCAGGTCACGAACTAACTGACCAATAAAGTTTGAGAGAGATTGAGGAGCCCCGATAAGGCTGAGTGGTGCGTCAGATAGCTGAGAGGGGGAAAGAGATATTCCATCCGCTCGATGATGCAGTGCATGTAAATTTTTTAGAAGTCAAACTTTGGAAACTTTGATCAGGTTTACGCAAATGTTATTTATATCTACAATACCAAAGATACATCATACAAAACTACATCTCATGGTGACTCTAATGGTATATGTTTGCCGTACTAGATGTAATTCTTTTTCTCCATGTACATGGTCAAACTTTGTGATGTTTGACTTTTCAATAAATCTATGTGCTATGGACGGAGGTGAGTGCCTCAGTCAAGACAGATCAAGTGCGTGTGAAGGAGAATGAGGAAGTGTGCAAAAAGAGTATGTGTGTGAAAGAGAAAGTGACAACAAACGATAAATTAGAGAGAGAGTGTGCTTTTTCGTTTCTTATGCGAACATATCACGAATGCATCTCCGAGATGGAAAAGCGAGGCAAGGAGATACACGAAGATAGCTAGTGTGTGATTGTTTGCAATGGAGGGAGACACCCCTGTAGCACATGTCCAATAGAGGTCTGGCCAACAAGGAAAAAAGGTCGAGAGGGACACATGGATGGCATGGACGCAAGGGGAGGGAGAGAGGGTGTGTTTGTGATAGAGAGATCCCCTCAAGATCGTGAGGGGACTATATGGGTGGGAGATCAAGGGAGTGCGTGCGCGATAGGAAGATGCCCCGAGAGAAATCAAGATAGACCATGCACATGGTTGTGATGGAGACTAAGATTAGCTAGTCATATACATATAGGGGGGAGACTGCGTGTGCCTACAACTGAGTGAGAGACCATCATACTTGGCTAGCTGGACATGAGACTGTGTGTGTGTGTGCGCGTGTGAGATGGAGAGAGAACGATGGAGACAGATAGAGTTTTAGATGAGCCTATCGAGTGCGAGTGAGATATGCATGTGTATGTGTGACCCAAGTGGATGGAGAGTTTGAGGAGGGGAAGAGCTTGAGGCGACATAGTGGTGCGTGAGAGAGTTACGGGCAAAGAGCCAAGGAATTTGTGTGCGTACGATGAGTGCATCCAAGATATCTAGCTTGGACTAGCTAGAGTATCATACATAGTGTGCGAGAGAGATCTATAGATGGTGTATATATGAATGCGGACTAGAAAGACCCCCCCCCCCCGACACACACACACACACACACACACACACACACACAGAGAGAGAGAGAGAGAGAGAGAGAGAGAGGAAGAGGGACCAACAAGGTTTTTGTGTCGGATGCATGTGACAGAATTGAAGATTGTCGGTGAGTGAGAGAGAGAGAGAGAGAACAGGAGTCCGGGAGAGGGGGAGGTCGCGTTTTATGCATCAAAGACTGATATAAACTTGCATTCAAATATTTAAATTGGAGACCATGTTGTCTGCAATCCACACATGAACGGATATATGCGTATATCAAACAAGTTCATTAATTTGACTTTCAGCATGTTCATGGAGTACTATAATCTGTACAACATGCTACTCGATTGAGGTGTTCAATTTTGGATTTAGTTCACTATTTTGACCCTCTTGAGCGAGCTAGTTCATTGAATCGAGATATTTCATTTTGGGTTTGATTCACGTTTTTGAGTGGGTCAACTATTTGTCATATAGTAAATTGCTAGCAACGAGCATGTAAAAACACATTACTCCCGAGCATCATCTCTCCATCTAAAAAAGAAGTGGTAAGCTAATATTTCAAAATTTGATTCGAGTCGACTTGGTAAGGTAGACATGGATGCTCGTTCTCCCAAAATTTGAGCGAACCATTAAACATCCTCTCTTTCGGTGGAATTAGCGAGAAAATAAATGGGAGACGCGAAATTACCGTCCTATGTGGGACACGCATCAATTGGCCCGTTGTACATCGAGGGTAGGTTCGTAACTTCATCCAAGCGCGCCTTCTCCTCGGCCAAAATGACATGTGCCGAATAATTCATAAACCATGGTCCGCAAAACACGCTCTCCTCGCCCGAAATAGCTCGCGCCCACTATTTCAAAACACGCTCTCCTCGCCCGAATTCGCTCGCGCCCACTATAGTTCAATACACGCCCTCCTCGCCCGTAATCTCTCCTGCCCACTATTTGGGGAGAAGCAAAGTTACTCTACTATCCCCGACCCTCAGTACACTGACCCAAGCCGAGAAGCCTATAGGCAAGGGTAGAGGCTGTAACTCCCCTCACATTTCGGACAAATCGTCCAGTAAGACATGATTCCACTCCTCCCAATCCCCCCCGCCCACCCCCATTCATATCTCATGGGCCAAATCACCTTCTCCCCGGGAAGCTCCCTTCTCCCGAGCCTCGAAACCTCATCCCCACCTCCATGGCGCCCCCACCGCACCAATTTCACAGCCGCCCTCTTCCCTAATGTCGGAGACGCTGTCCAATTGCCGTTGTGCACTGGGCCGTGTGCCTCTTACTCCGTGCTGCTGGTGTTGCCTCGACGATGGCCGCGTGAACCGTCATCGAGCCGATTCACCCCATTTGTTGTTCGCGGGCGCGGGAGGCTCCAACTTCGGATCCGTCCAGAGTCCTGGCACTTCTTCCGCGTAGCCGTCGACCGTTGCGACATCGCTCTTTCCCTGCCGCCGGTCACCACCGCAACCACGCCGGCCTCACCGACTCGGCAGCTGGACCTGCCTACTTCACCATGCCACCAGATAGGTTGCACCCTCATATGAAATCACTTTATTTAGGCGTCAGTTGTCTGAATTTTTATTCTGGGCCAATCGATTCCCAATGGGAAGCAGCACCCCTCAAGGCGGCGGAGCTCTTAGGCTGCCGGTTGGCTGGTGTCTAACGTAAGGGTGCGGGGCCGCAAGTTCACCGCGGAAGCAACACTTAGATGGCTATCTTTTAGAGTTGCGTGGGTTGAAGGTACTGCCGCCGCCGGATCTGGTGACGGGAGTCTTTGTGGATTGACCGGGCGGCGCAACCACGGCAGTGCGGTGGGGCGGGGAGTGGGGTTTTGGACGGGGCCACGGACGGCGGAGGCAGGCTGCTCTGCCGTTGGTCGCTGGCTCTTCGGGGAAGATTCCGAATAGTGTCAGCCGGGAGGCACAAGACGGCCATCAAACCATCCGGCGTAGATCGAACAGTACCAAAATAAAATAAAATCGTGTGACCCCAATTTAGTCTTCAGTCAACAAACGTGTGACCACTCTCGTACCTTGCTGTTGATCTCTTAGTGTATTTCTTCGGATCAAAGAGATATCTTGTTCTTAACTTTATGCGTTATTTGCATCTTTAGACACACCGTCTTCCGACTCACCGCAGCTGCTCCAACAAGGAAGCATACACCGAGAAGGAGCTACAGTCCCCACTCAATAGTTCCCTACATCGAATCGCGTGCCCGACATGGACATCCCCAACAACTCGGGGCCATCGACAAGTCAGCACATGATGCTCACTCCTATGGATGGAAGCGGATAGGTTGTACCCTCATCTTACTTGTGTGCAACATTTATGGCTTTGTTATTCATCTAAGCACGGAAAATAGATCATCACATTTCTTTGTATATTCATGCTGATCTCTTACGGGTCTTATTCGGGAGTTCACGATATTCCATAGTTTAGCTAAGATACTTGTTCTTTAGGTAACGCTGTTCCATAGTTATCATCCATCGCCAATGCTATCCCACAGGCTGGTGATTATAGTATTATACCACGCTAGTATTACCTATGTTGTTCTTTAATACTTTTGTGTGCCATCTAGTTAATCTAAGTACAAAGCGATACATATTCGTAGCTTTCATCCGTGTTCTCCCTTTAGTTTATGAGACCTGTTGCTGCTAGTTAACCCAAGTCCTACTATTTATGTCGTCTCCTACAGGCACTCATTTACATAAATCTAACTACTAGTTGTCTTCCATGCATGTCAGATATAATTGCACACACTGATATATCCACAAGAACCTCACGGAGCAATGTAAAGGCCAATAAACTTGATGTCAATGATACCCAATAGGATGGAACATGTAAAGGCCGTTCTTCAGAAGACTTGCAGAAAGATGATGAATCCTCTTCACCCCACAAGGTCCTTGCTCTAACCTGGCCTGTGATATGGGTACAACATGCATATAATGTCCTGGAGTGTATCTACTCTGTTGCAATGCCATGTTCTTAGCATGCTGATCATGCATGTAAATATGTCATGCCTTCCTGTTTTTCAGTACCTATTCCATTCATGATAACATGTTTTCAAATTCAAGTACTGTCATTCTACTCTATCGCAATGCCATCTGCTTAATTTGGACATCATGCTTCTGAATATCTTATGCATTATTATTCATCAGTATGTACTTCATCTGTCTGCCATACCATGTTCTTTTACATTGAAGTGCTATTCTAGTGCTCTGTTGCAATGCCATCTTATTTTCGCAATCATACATGTGTATGTTGCCTTGGTTATTTCTGTACGTATTCCGCTAGCATATAGTTTTACATTCAACTAGTTTTTTTGCTGTGTTGTCCTGTCGTATCCCTAGCTCTTACACCATACTCCCTCCGTCCGGATTACATGTTGCCAAAATGGATGAAAAAGGATGTATCTAGAACTGAAATATGCCTAGACCCATCCATTTTTTCCGGATGGAGGGAATACATGTCAATATGTCATGCCTTTCTATTCTTGATACCTATTCCATCTCTCTCTTTGTCACATGTTTTATAATTAAAGCACCATTCTTATATACAAGGCATGCAAGGGAAGACGACTATGTTAGAATCGAAGGGTTACAAACAAGGCCTTTGCAAAAGATCCAAACGCCGGAGATAATAAACCAACTCCGGTTTTTATAGATCTTGCTCGGACAGAGAAACCCAACTCCTATCGATAATAAGCGATTCGGTGGCCAAAGAACTAGTCCGCTCGATCGAGCAAAAATATGTCAACTCAATTCTAAGAAGCGTGTGCGTATCCTTGCATCATGAAATTTTATAGCATCTGATCATATTTTCTACATGTTTCTTACCCATCTCTCTTTTAGAAAATAAGCTTAATAGATAGAAGAATTTACGCAATGGTATCATTTATGAGGAAAGATTCTTGCAGAATTCTCGTGCTCCAATGTAGATGTAAGTACTGTTGTATATCACTATATTTTTAAATCAGCATGTATTTTGTTAATCGGCATGAATCCAACCTTTATCGATCTAAATTTAGTTGTAGCAAAATGTATGATTAAAGGCCACAATGTTGATTTTTGCAAGGAAAACTGCACAGTAGTTTTGCATCCGAGCTGCATGAGTGTACTATCTCATATCGGTGGGTTTGAATACTTTTGTTCTCTGATGGGTTTTCAGTGTTTTTTCTTGTGTTGTCTGTCGTATCCTAGCTCTTACATCATACTCCCTCCGTCCAGTTAAATTTCGCGAAATGGATAAAACTGGATGTATCTAGAACTGAATACGCCTAGACCCGTCCATTTATTTCGGATGGAGGAATACATGTCAATATGTCATGCCTTTCTATTCTTGATTACCTATTCCATCTCTGTGTAGCATGTTTTATAATGAATCACCATTATTCTATATAAGGCATGCAAGGGAAAACGGCTCTGTTAGAATCGAAGGTTTACAAACCAGGTCTTTGCAAAAGATCCAAATGCCGGAGATAATAAACCAACTCCATTTTTCATAGATCTTGCTCAAAGACAGAGAAACCCAACTCCCGCGATAATAAGCGATTCGGTGGCCAAAGAACTAGTCCGCTCGATCCAAAGAAAGAATGTCAACTCCATTCTAAGAAGCGTGTGCGTATCCTCGCATCATGAAATTTTATAGCATTCTGATCATATTTTCTACATGTTTCTTACCCATCTCTCTTTTAGAAAATAAGGTTAAACGATAGAAGACTTCCTTCATTGGGATCGTATTCGAGGAAAATATCGTGCGGGAATTCTCTGTGATCCAATGCTGATGTAAGTACTTGTTGTATATCACTATATTTTCACATCAACATGTATTTTGTTAATCGGCGTGAATCTAACCTTTATCTGATCTAAAATTAGTTGTAGCAAAATGTTAAAGGTGCCAATGTCGATTTTTTTAAGGAAAACTGCCTGGTAGTTTTGCATACTGAGCTGCATGAATGTACTATCTCATATCACGCACATTACTGGATTGTAGTGCTTCTCTGGTTGCCCATTCATTCATTGTGTCAATGTTGCTTTCGTACTACCTTACCTGGCTGATGATAGCTGTGCCATATTGTGTTAATTTGGTGTAGGCTACTTGCCCAAACATTCGTTGTGTCAATGTTGCTTTCCTATTATCTGACTTGGCCAATGATAGCAATGCTAGTGTGTTAATTTTGTGCAGGCTACTGAAGATAAGAAGACAAACTCTAAAAATAGCAAGGCAACCCCATTGTTTCTTTCCAAAGAAATCTAGGCAGGTAATATGGAAATAACTCATGATTAATCTGTTTGGTTCCGTCCTAATTTATGTTATGATGCGTTGGTGAGACACTCTCCACTATCAATAATACAAGCTCGCCAAAATCGCCATCTTAATGCATCAAGTATCCTCTGTCTCGAATGCAGCGGAATAAATGTATGATTGTGAACCAATTAATGGCTGAAGCAATGATGGAAATGGTGGATGAATCAGAGGTGCGAGTCGCATGCGACACAACAAGCGATCAATGTTTTCAAAGACAAGCAGTAGCAAAGCGTAAAGAACTTGCCCACATGCTTATGGGCGTCATCTGTCTTTGAGGTTGCAGCTTGTGGCGTTGTAGATGGTTAGGTTCGCTCATTTATTTGCACCGCATCAATCTTTGATTGCCCGATGGATGTAATTTCTGTAATATATCTTTGGATGTGCAACGTTATTCCTGTATGCCGTACCTTTGCGTGATCGGTTTTGGTCATGCATAATTGCTAGTTGTAATGGGCTCAAATTATCTAATTTGGCCTAAACACATGTCTGAACTTTAGTGGGCCCATTAAGTTAATGGGCGTTACTAAACCAAAAGTTAATGGTCGGCCCTCTTACCTCCGGTCGTTAACAGGCCGACATCGAAGCGGGCAATAGGTGACCCCAGTTTATTTCACGGGCCGTTAATAGGCCGTTACTAAGTTTGGGCTACATATGGCCCAACTATACTGTAGGCCTTTAGCAGGCCGAAAGAGACAACAGGCTTGTACTGGACCATGAAGACCATGGGCCGCTAAGAGGCCGAAAGTCAGGTCGTATTGTAAATGGCCCAACTGTGTTGTGGGCCTTTAGCAGGCCGAAAGAGAAACGGGGCTGGTATTGGACCATGAAGGGCATGGGCCATTAAAGGGCCAAAACTAAGGTCCAACTACAAATAGCCCAACTCATCTATGGTCCGTTAACAGGCCAAAAGTCACACAGGGCCGGGAATTGGCCCAACACTTAAATGGGTTGCTAAAAGGCGAAAACTCAGGTCCGACTAAAAATGGCCCAACTGATTTATGGGCCGTCAACAGGCTGAAAGTGACACCAGGCCAGAAAAATTGCCCAACACTTAAATGGGCCGCTAAAAGGCCGAAACTGAGGTCCGACAACAAATGGCCCATGAGATTTATGGGATGTCAACAGACTGAAAGACACCGGGCCGGAAACTAGCCCAACATTTAAATGGGTCGCTAAAATGCCGAAAGATGTACATCCTGAAAATTGGCCCATCCATTAAACAGGCCGTTAACAGGCCGAAATCTCATCAGGCCGATATTGAGCGCAGTTATATAGCAAGCTGTTAACGGGGTCGAACTGGCGATGGGCTGCAATGGTGTCAAATCTTTAACGGGCCGTTGACGGGCCGAATTGGCTCATCTCTTATGGGCTGTGGGCTTAAATGGACCTGCCACAAGTAGGCCTTATATGGGCTGGCCTGCTAATTTTAACTGGGCCGGCCTTTTCACGGGAATGGGCCTCTGTTGGGCCGTGCCACGTGTTGACGTACCATAGGCGTCTTCCGTCCAATGAGTGGATGACATCTGTCCCAACGGTGAGCCGACACGTGTTTCCTCCAGCCAATGATGATTTTACACGTGGAAAATCCCCATTGGTCGGGGCTGTTAACGGGTTATCGGATCCAAAACCCGACCCGATAGCTTAACGGCGTTCCGTTACGGTGGATGCCACGTGTCGGTCACCCTTGACGAAAGCACTTCTGTGACGCGCGATTTATCGTCATGGAAGTGGACACTTCCATGATGATAATTTTGGTAATGTCATGGAACACTTCTACGACAGCACAGGTATGACTATCTTGATTCTGTCATAAATTTGTCATGGATGTACATGCATGACAAAAAACGCGACCTACTGTGACAAACACGTATAATCACGGAAGTGTATTTTTTTGTAGTGTACTTACCGGTTCAAGAGGTAGTACTTCATCAAGTTCCACTTTCCTCCCACTTACTTCTTTCGAGAGAAACTCATTCTCCAGAAAGGACCCATTCTTGGCAACGAAAATCTTGCCTTCGGATATGAGGTAGAAGGTGTACCCAATGGTTTCCTTAGGGTATCCTCTGAAGACGATTTTTCCGACTTGGGTTCAAGCTTTTCAGGTTGAAGTTTCTTGACATAAGCATCGCATCCCCAAACTTTTAGAAAGCGATAGCTTAGGTTTCTTTCCAAACCATAATTCATACGGTGTCGTCTCAACGGACTTAGAGCGATTGCCATATTTAAAGTGAATGTAGTTGTCCTAAAGCGTATCCCCAAAATGATAGCGTAAATCGGTAAGAGACATCATAGACCGCACCATATCCAATAGAGTGCGATTCTGACGTTCGGACACACCGTTACATCGAGGTGTTCCAGCAGCGTAAGTTGTGAAACAATTCCACATTTCCTTAAGTGCATTACCAAACTCGTGACTTAAATATTCTCCCCACGATCGATCGTAAGAACTTTATTTTACATCACGTTGATTTTCTACCTCATTCTGAAATTCCTTGAACTTTTCAAAGGTCTCAGACTTGTGTTTCATTAAGTAGACATACCCATATCTACTTAAGCCATCGGTGAGGTGAGAACATAACGATAGCCACCGTGAGCCTCAACGCTCATTGGACCGCAAGACACATCGGTATGTATAATTTCCAATAAGTTGGTTGCTCGCTCCATTGTTCGGGAGAACGGAGTCTTGGTCATTTGCCCATGAGGCATGGTTTGCACGTGTCAAATGATTTGAAATCAAGAGACTCAAAAGTCCATCCGCATGGAGCTTCTTCATGCATTTGACACCAATGTGACCAAAGGCGGCAAATGTCACGAGATATGTGGGACTATCATTATCAATCTTACATCTTTTGGTATTCACACTATGAATATGTGTAACATCACGTTCGAGATTCATTAAGAATAAACCATTGACCAGCGGGGCATGACCATAAAACATATCTCTCATATAAATAGAACAACCATTAAACGAGATCCAGATACAATGTTCATGTTGGAAATATGCCCTAGAGACAATAATAAAAGTATTATTATATTTCATTGTTCATGATAATTGTCTTTTATTCATGCTATAACTGTATTATCCGGAAATCGTAATACACGTGTGAATACATAGACCACAATATGTCCCTAGTGAGCCTCTAGTTGACTAGCTCGTTGTGATCAGCAGATAGTCATGGTTTCTGACTATGGACATTGGATGTCGTTGATAACGGATCACATCATTAGGAGAATGATGTGATGGACAAGACCGATCCTAAGCATTGCGATCGTGTAGTTCGTTTGCTAGAGCTTTTCCAATGTCAAGTATCTCTTCCTTGACCATGAGATCGTGTAACTCCGGATACCGTAGGAGTGCTTTGGGTGTATCAAATGTCACAAGCGTAATCGGGTGACTATAAAGGTGCACTAAGGTATCTCCGAAAGTGTCATTGGGTTGACACGGATCGAGATCTGGATTTGTCGCTCCGTATGACGGAGAGGTATCTCTGGCCCACTTTCGGTAATGCATCATCATAATGAGCTCAAGGTGACCAAGGTGTTGGCCACGGGATCATGCATTACTGATGCGAGTAAAATGACTTGCGATGAACGAGACCTGAACAAGGTATTGGGATACCGACGATCGAGTCTCGGGCAAATAATGTACCGATTGACAAAGGGAATTGTATACGGGGTTTTGATCGAATCCTCGACATCGCGGGTTCAACCGATGAAATCATCGTGGAACATGTAGGAGCCAACATGGGTATCCAGATCCCGCTGTTGGTTATTGATCGGAGAGTGGTCTCGGTCATGTCGCAAGATGTCTCCGAACCCGTAGGGTCTACACATAAGGTTTGGTGGCGCTAGGGTTATTAGGAAGACTAGTATGTGACTACCGAATGTTGTTGAGTCCGGATGAGATCCCGGACGTCACGAGGAGTTCGGAATGGTCCGGAGGTGAAGTTTTATATATGGGAAGTTGTCATACGGACACCGGAAAGTTTAGGGGCTTATCGGTGATTGTCCGGGCCCCCGGAGAGGTTCCGAGGGTCCACTGAGGGGCCACCCCTCCGGGAGGGCCACATGGGCGCGAAGGGAGGATCCAGCCCTGGAGGGCTGGGCGCGCCCCACCTTGGGCCCATGCGCCTAGGGTTGGGGGAAACCCCAAGGGGCCCCTTGCTTGGGGGCAAGTCCCTCCTCAAGCCGCCGCCTCTAGATCCCATCTAGAGGGGTCGGCCCCTTGCCCCTTCCCTATAAATAGAGGGTTGAGGGAGGGCTGCTAAACACATCTTCCAGCGCAGCCCTCCCTCCCAACACATCTCCTCCTCCGATTCGTGCTTGCAAGCCCTGCCGAGATCTTCTGCACCAACACCACCACGCCGTCGTCTTTGCCGTTGGAGCAATCTTCCTCAACCTCTCCTTCCCCCTTGCTGGATCAAGAAGGAGGAGATGTCTCCCGTCCCATACGTGTGTTGAACACGGAGGTGCTGTCCGTTCAGCACTTGGACATCGGTGATCTGAATCACGTAGAGTACGACTCCATCATCACCATCCCCTTGAAAGCTTCATCGCGATCTACAAGTGATATGTAGATGCAAACTCACTCCCTTGACTCGTTGCTTAGATGAACTCATAGATGGATCTTGGTGAAACTGTAGGAAAATTTTTAATTTTACGCAACGTTCCCAACAAAGTGGTATCGAGCTAGGTCTATGCGTAGTTCTCTAATGCACGAGTAGAACACAATTTTGTTGTGGGTGTGGATCTTGTCAACTTGCTTGCCACTACTAGTCTTTTCTTGCTTCAGCGGTATTGTGGGATGAAGCGGCCGGACCAACCTTACGTGACGCTTACGTGAGACCGGTTCCACCGAATCGACATGCACTAGTTGCATAAGGTGGTTGGCGGGTGTCTGTCTCTCCCACTTTAGTTGGAGCGGAATCGATGAAAAGGGTCCTTATGAAGGGTAAATAGAAGTTGACAAAATCACATTGTGGTTATTCGTAGGTAAGAAAATGTTCTTGCTAGAACCCAATTGCAGCCACGTAAAAGATGCAACAACAATTAGAGGGCGTCTAACTTGTTTTTGCAGCGATTGTTCATGTGATGTGATATGTCGAGGCGTCTCTCTGTGGCCTCGAGCACCTATGGGGCACTGGGGGCCCCTTCTGGTTCGGCAAGGGAGCGGGGATCGTGCGCAGAGAGATCGAGGTCGAGCGCCGGGAGACGGCATCTTTACCCAGCTTCGGGGCTCTCCGGAGAGATAACACCCCTACTGCTGCTTTGTGTTTGTTATTTGATCTTGCTCGAGCATGCGAGCGTATGGTGGCGTTGTGGGTGTCGAATGGACCGAACCCCTTCTCGTGCGCATGGGCCTCCTTTTTATAGTCGAAGGGGTACCCACGGTGGCAGCGTGGGAAGAGGGGTAGAAAGGTAAAAACGCAGGTTGGTACAAACAGACAACAAAGTGCCCCTACCTAACTCGTGACGGGGGGACAAGGGCATTAAATGCCCGTCAGTGCGCCCAACAAAGGTAAAGAAACGACCGTTAGGTGAGCCACGGTTGCCACGATGGCGCTCTGTCAGCTCGTTTGCCACCTCGCTCCGCATGGCTGCGTGGCGCCTCGCCACGTGCCCTTGGGATGGCCTTGCGATGACACGTCGCTGGGTCTTATTTGGAGTCAGGTGGCAGCCTTGCCGTGGCAAGTGCCTTGTCGCTGACCCTTTTCTTCTGTGTGCGGCAAGCTTGTCGACCCGCCGGGCCTGGCAGGGGCGCCTAGCGCCGCAAGAAGTCTTCTGGTGAGGCCTTGGTTGGCCTTCCCGGCAAGCTCCTCTTGCCGGGGCCTTCGTGTTCTTGGCTAGTACTTTGTTCTTGAATGGCAGTAATAAAGAATGGTGGAGAGCCTTGCCGGGCGTCCAGCAAGCCTCGCCGCGGGGTGCTGTGACTACCCGTGCACAAGTTCGGGGTACTAAGGTACCCCCTACTTTAGTACACCGACATGATATGGCCAGAAGTTGTGATGAATGATGAATTGTGTTGTATGAGATCATGTTCTTGTAATAGGATTCACGACTTGCATGTCGATGAGGACAACCGGCAGGAGCCATAGGAGTTGTCTTTATTTTTTGTATGACATGCGTGTCATTGAAGAACGCCATGTAATCTACTTTACTTTATTGCTAAATGCGTTAGCCATAGAAGTAGAAGTAGTCGTTGGCGTGACAACTTCATGAAGACACGATGATGGAGATCATGATGATGGAGATCATGATGATGGAGATCATGGTGTCAAGCCGGTGACAAGATGATCATGGAGCCCCGAAGATGGAGATCAATGGAGCTATATGATATTGGCCATATCATGTCACAACTATATAATTGCATGTGATGTTTATTATGTTTATGCATCTTGTTTACTTAGGACCACAGTAGTAAATAAGGTGATCCTTACAAAAATTTCAAGAAGTGTTCTCCCCTAGCGTGCACCGTTACTCAGTTCGTCGTTTCGAAGCACCACGTGATGATCGGGTGTGATAGATCCTTACGTTCACATACAACGGGTGTAAGACAGTTTTACACAGCAAAACACTTAGGGTTAACTTGACGAGCCTAGCATGTGCAGACATGGCCTCAGAACACGGAGACCGAAAGGTCGAACACGAGTCGTATGGAAGATACGATCAACATGAAGATGTTCACCAACGATGACTAGTCCATCTCACATGATGATCGGACACGGCCTAGTCGACTCGGATCGTGTAACACTTAGATGACTAGAGGGATGTCTAATCTGAGTGGGAGTTCATTATAATAATTTGATTAGATGAACTTAATTATCATGAACTTAGTCTAAAACCTTTGCAAATATGTCTTGTAGATCAAATGGCCAAAGCTCATGTCAACATGAACTTCAACAGCGTTCCTAGAAAACCAAGCTGAAAGATGATGGCAGCAACTATACGGATGGGTCCTAACACGAGATCATCCTCATAGCTGCCAGAAGCAATATGTCCTAGAAGGACCGCTAGGTGACACTCCTTCGAGAGAACCAAGGCGTTATGAGCGCAGCAGGCTTCGTCTTGATGATTACTCCCTCGTTCAGTGCGGCATGCTTTACGACTTAGAACCGGGGCTCCAAAAGCGTTTTGAGCATCACGGAGCATATGAGATGTTCAAGAGCTGAAATTAGTTTTCCAAGCTCATGCCCGAGTCGAGAGATATGATGTCTCCGACAAGTTCTATAGTTGTAAGATGGAGGAAAACAGTTACGTCGGTGAGCACATACTCAAGATGTGCAGGTTGCACAACCAGATGACCAGCTGAACATTAACCTCCAGATGAGGCGGTCATTGACAGAATTCTCGATCGCTCCCACCAAGCTACAAGAGCTTTGTGATGAACTACAACATGCGTGGGATGGTGAAGACCATTCTGAAGTGTTCTCGATCTGAAGTCAGCAGAGGCTGAAATCAAGAAAGAACATCAAGTGTTGATGGTCAATAAGACCACTAAGTTCAAGAAGGGCATGGGCAAGAAGAACTTCAAGAAGGGCGGCAAGGATGTTGCAGCGCCCGTAAGCCGCCGGGAAGAAGTCAAAGAATGGACCCAAGCACGAGACCGAGTGCTTTTATTGCAAGGAAGGGTCCTCGAAGCGGAACTGCCCCAAATACTTAGCGGATAAGAAGGCCGCAACACCAAAGGTATATTTGATATACATGTAATTGATGTGTACCTTACCGGCACTCTTAGTAACTCCCGGTATTTGATACGGTGCCGTTGCTCATATTTGTAACTCTGGCGGGAGCTGCGGAATAAATGGAGACTGGCGAAGGGACGAGGTGACGATCTTGGCGTCGGGAATGGTTCGAGTCGATGTGATCGCCGTCGCACACTTGCCTCTACATTTACCTCACGGGATTAGTTTTGAACCTTAATAATTGTTATTTAGTGCCAAGTTTGAGCATGAACATTGTATCGGGATCTCGTTTTATCTGAGATGGCTACTCATTTAAATCCAAGAATAATGGTTGTTCTATTTATATGAGAGATATGTTTTATGGTCATGCTCCAATAGTCAATGGTTTATTCTTAATGAATCTCGGCGTAATATTACACATATTCATAGTGTGGATGCCAAAAGATGTAAAGTTGATAACGATAGTCCCACATACTTGTGGCACTACCGCCTTGGTCACATTGGTGTCAAGAGCATGAAGAAGCTCCATGCTGATGGACTTTTAGAGTGTCTTGTTTATGAATCGTTTGACACATGCGAACCATGCCTCATGGGCAAAATGACAAAGACTCCATTCTCGGAACAATGGGCGAGCAACCAACTTGTTGGAAATCATACATACCGATGTGTGCGGTCCAATGGCGTTGAGGCTCATGGAGGATATCGTTATGTTCTCACTCTCACCGATGACTTGAGTAGATATGGGTATGTCTACTTAATGAAACACAAGTCTGAGACCTTTGAAAAGTTCAAGGAATTTCAGAATGAGGTGGAGAATCAACATGACCGAAAGATAAAGTTCCTGATCGGATCGTGGAGGAGAATACTTAAGTCACGAATTTGGTACACACTTAAGGAAATGTGGAATCGTTTCACAACTCACGCCGCTGGAACACCTCAACAGAACGGTGTGTCCGAACATCGTAATCGCACTCTATTGGATATGGTGCGGTCTATGATGTCTCTTACCGATTTACGCTATTATTTTGGGGATACGCTCTAGAAACAGCTACATTCACTTTAAATAGGGCACCGTCTAAATCCGTTGAGGCGACACCGTATTAATTATGGTTTGGGAAGAAACCTAAGCTGTCGTTTCTAAAAGTTTGGGGATGCGATGCTTATGTCAAGAAACTTCATCTAAAAGCTCGAACCCAAGTCGGAAAAATGCGTCTTCATAGGATACCCTAAGGAAATTGTCAAGTATACCTTCTACTTAAGATCCGAGGGCAAGACCTTTGTTGCCAAGAACGGATGCTTTACGGAAAAGAGTTTCTCTCGAAAGAAGTAAGTGGGAGGAAAGTAGAACTTCGATGAAGTACTACCTCTCGAGCGGAAAGTGGTGCAGCTCGGGAAAATGTTCTGTGATGCCTACACCAGCGAAGAGGAAAACAATGATGATGATCAAGGTACCGGATCAAGTTGCTCTTGAACTTTGTAGGTCCACAAGGACACGTTCGCGCACTGTGAGTGGTACGGCAACCCTGTCACGGAAATCATGTTGTTAGACAACGGTGAACCTTGAACTATGAAGAAGCGATGGCGGGCCTAGATTCCAACAAATGGCTTGAAGCCATGAAATCCGAGATAGAATCCATGTATGAAAACAAAGTACGGACTTTGACAGACTTGTTCGATGATCGGTGAGCGATAGAAAACAAATGGATTTTTAAGAAGAAGACGGGACGCGGATGGTAATGTTACCATCTATAAAGCTCGACTTGTCGCTAAGGGTTATCGACAAGTTCAAGGGATTGACTACGATGAGACATTATCTCTCGTGAGCGAAGCTGAAGTCCGTCCGAATAATGTTAGCAATTGCCGCATACTAGATTATGAGATATGGCAGATGGACATCAAAGCGGCATTCCTTAACGGACATCTTAAGGAAGAGCTGTATATGATGCAGCCGAAAGGTTTTGTCGATCCTAAAACGCTAACAAAGTATGCAAGCTCCAACGATCCATTTATGGACTGGTGCAAGCATCTCGGAGTTGGAACATTCGCTTT
>JAHHZJ010003688.1:0-38405 GCA_021437245.1 Aegilops speltoides
GTCCATGAAGAAGGCGAGCGGGAGTAGTCGAGCGAATCCTCACAATTGCAACATTACGGAACTAGAAGCAACACGGAAAGAAACAAACACCATGGTAAATGCACAAGCATAAACATGGCATGATGCACAATCAAGTATGATGCATGTCGTTATGCGTGAGGAGCGAGCACCTATGGGGCGGGGCCCCTTCTTGTCCGGCAAGGGCGGAGGGCTGCCTGTGAGCGGATCGGGCGAAAACTGTGGGATTTTACCCAGCTTCGGAGCTCTCCGGAGAGATAAAACTCCTACTGCTGCTTTGTGTTTGTATTTGTTCTTGCTTGAGAGCGTGGGTGTGCCATGGTGTCGAATGGACCGAACCCCACTCTGGAACTCAACTGCGGAACCTCCGAACCGAACCCCTTCTACGTGCGCATGGGCCTCCCTTTTATAGTCTAAAGGGGTCACCGACAGGTGGCAGCGTAGAAAGAGGGGTAAAAAAGTAAAAACGCAGGTTGGTACAACTACTACCAGCGGTGCCCCTACCTAACTCGGCGGTGGGGACAAGGGCATTAATGCCGTCCGTGCATGTGGTCGCGAGGCGACCGTTATGAAGCGCCACCGATCGCCACGATGGCCTCCTTGTCGACCGCTTGCCACCTCGCACCGCATGGCTGCATAGCTACCGCCCCGTGCACGGGAGAGATCCTGCGGCGACACGTCGTTGGATCTTGTTGGAGCACAGGCGCGAGTGAGTAACCGTCGCGGCAAGCGCCTTACCCATGATCGATGTCTTGTTGCACCCATAAGCTTGCGCTCGCCGTGCCTTGCCGGGGCCTTGCGGGGCATCGCGGCAAGTTTCTGAAGTGCCTTGGTTGGCCTTCGGCAAGCTCCTCTTGCGGGGTCTTTCATCCTTCTGGCAAGCTCCTCTTGCGGGGTCTTGCCCTTCCCGGCAAGCTCCTCTTGCCGGGGCCTTGGCTTCTCATCTAACACTTTGTTCTTGAATGGCAGTGAATAGGAATAGTGGAGGATCTTGGCGGACGCCTTCAAGCCTTGCCGGCGGGGCCTTTGCTGCCCATGCACAAGTTAAGGTACTAAGGTACCCCTACTTTGCTCTACCGGCAGAGCCGGGAACTGGGCCATACAGTGCCCGTATTGTTGGGCGGGCCCAAAGCGAGGCATGGGCACGGCACTGGGTCCACATTAATCGACTCCGTGCCCACGCGCCCTCCCATAGCAGCGCCGCGTCAATCAGCGGCATCGTGGGAGAGATCGTGGGAATACTTAAATCCGAAATCGTGGCGTTCGCATCCCTCGTTTATAGCCGGAGAAGCAGGGCGTTCCCCACCTTCGCCACTTGCGGTTCCTTCCTCAAAGCTCCGCCGCTCCCTCCGCTTCCCAAGCGAAGAAGCAGCGCTCACGCCTCCCGTCGCCGCCATCGCCGCCGTCGCCCTCGCTTTCCCCACCGCTTCGCCATGGCTCGAAGACCGGGAAGGCTGCGAAGTCGGCGAACCTTGCAACAGTAGCTGCGCAAGCGGCGCTTTTCTCCCCGAGCTTACCCGAAGAGCTGCGGGAGGTTCTACCTCTTCAGTCGCGGAGGCAGGGCGCACCGCCGCCGGTGCTCTCCGCCGAGGCTTCAAATCGAAGCGGTGCCCAAAAGGTACTATTTCTTCCTGTGTTCTTCTATTGCAGGCTCTGCCCACCTTTCTCCGATTTTCTGCGACATCATGAATACCTCACGGGTTTCATCTTCTTGATTTCACCCCAGCGCCGTTCGACAATGGCGGTTTCGCTACCTCTGCGAGAACCGTTGGCATCCTCCGAATGTCGCTCTTTTTCGTCATTATTTCACCCCCGGCGAGAAAGGAGCCTTGGCTGGCGGAATCGCTGGACCTCCGGATCGGCATGAAGGAGGTGTACTTGGCCAGGCGACTCATGACAAGTGGGATGAGTGGAGGTGGAGTGGTCTTTGGATCGTGATGCCAATCCTCGGCCATTTACCAAAGCTGCGCCCGGACCGGGTGGTGCGTGGCGGCTGGGCGCTCTGTCGCGGACGGCGTAAGTGAGTGCCACCACCGAATCCTCGGCTCGAGCATCTGGGACTCACTGGCGAGGCGGTTGGCGCGGATTTCCTCCGCCGTCGCGCGCCCCTCTGCGAAGAGAGCCCGCTGGATGTTTGGCGGCCCGGCGGATATCATGAGGCTGCGTCCGGCCTCAACTTCAACTTGCAGTTACGGGCTTGATGGGATCTTTGAGGGCTGTTCAAGCATGGCGCCAACCATCGAGTGGTTCGAGGTTGCGCGAGGCGCCGTCCCTGTGCGCAACAACTCGGCGTGATCGCATCTGCATAATGATGCAGTCACGACTTCGCGCAGGATAAGTGCAACAGATGAAAGCCGCCGTCGAGGTCGTGCAGCAATTCTTGATAAGCTTGATGGAGGTGGCGGTCGACTCCGGCGAAGCTCCTCACTCGCGCCACCACCGGCAGCGAGATCGGTACATCGCCACCCGGGGCGAAGAAGCGGCGGCAACGCTTGTGCCAGCGGTTTAACTTCCTGTTGGAGGCGGATCTGACGGCGGCAAGCCTTGCCGTCGGGAAGATCTTGCGAAGAGGTCGTTGGCGAGGCAAAGCGGCAAGCAGCGAGCCCGCCGAAGCGCGGACGCGGCCGTCTTTAAGCAGCTTGCATGGCGAGCCCCAATGCAGCCCCAATTCCAACGAGAAGGCGCCTCCATCGACTTGGAGATCCAGCGCAGCAGCGGCGAGCGAATAACAACCGCAACATCGTGGGGCAGCGCTCCAGCAGCAGCAATCACGATTACCGTAGGAGCATCTCGAGCAGCGCCCGGCAACCGGCGGGGTCTTCGAACCACTACCACACCGACCTGCGCAGCTCGACAAGCGTCCAAGGAGCCACTCCTCCGCCACACCCGCGAGAGAGTGTCTGGGACCCGACCTCTCCGCTGAGCTCCGATGATGAAGAAGAGGAGGAGGAGGAGTAAGACTTTCTTTTCTTGTACTTGTCTTTCTTTGATCTTTGTTGTTGCTTATCTTGTATCGACTTGCTTCTCTCTGAATTCTGTTCTATTTCAGGACTCTGGCGAGAAGGCGGCAAAAAGAGCCAAGGTCCCGTGGTTGTCATCGAGGGCGATCTGCTGTGTGGCGAAGATACATCAAGAGACCACCTTAGCGGACCGGTTCCTTCTCCTCATGATAGCCCCAGCCTGACCCCAGCGTAAGTGTTTGGTTCACTTCCTATTGTGGGGGCGCATGGGTGCTTCTTCTTTCTTGACATCTTGATTGCTGATCCATTCGTGTAGGGCAGAGCAGGCCCATCGAGGGCAATGAAACCACCCGGAGGTGCTATGCTGCCGACTCGCGCCAGGCGATTCCCGACAAGTGGCGCTCCCGGCAAGAGGTCCCCGGCAAGGGGCCGAAACAGTGAGCCCTTGGTGGAGGCCCATAGTCCTGAGCCCAACACGGGTAACCTACCTTGTCGGAAACCTTCCCTTGGGTTCTTCTTGATCTTCTTTCTTCTTTTTGGATATTTGCTTGACTTTTCCTTCCTCTTCCTATCCTCGAGATCCCCCTCTTGCCGACCCGATGGAGGCCCGAGGCCACCGTGAGGAAAGCGCCTGTGACAACTTGAAGATGCGCGCTCATGAGGAAGAGGCGGCGATGATGAGCCCTTGACGAGAAGCCGCCAAGACTCTTTGGCGCGGGAGGCCGAGGTCAGTGATCACATTGGCGACCGGAGGCAGAGGCGCAAGTATTGCTGCATAAATCCGCCGACCCTCTGTCGGTGATCTGTGCCAGACTCAAGAGCCCGAGCCAGCCATACTTGAAGGCGGCGTATACATCAAGCTTCCTGGCGTCGAGCTCGAGGCGCCGTGGAAGGAGAGGTTTGTTTGTGAAGTACTTCGCCTCTGCTGGGTTGGCGATGGTTGACAAATAGCGGCAGCGATGGCGAGTCGAGGAGGCAGTTGCTCGGAAGTTAGTCATCACTCTACGCGCCCGACAAGCGAAGTTGGAGTCGAGGCGCTTGTCGTGGCGGGAGTTGACATGGAAAAACGGAGGAGCTCGGTGCCGCAACAGGAGGCCCTCGGTCCATTCTTGAGAAGGCGCAGCTTCGATGAGGCAAAGAAGCGTTCATCTGGAAAAGGCTGAAGCGAGAAGAAGCGTGAAGGCTCACCGCCGAGGCATCCAGCGGGATGGTGAGCTGATCTGAGGAAGAAGGTGAACGGACAGCCACGAAGAGGCTCGCCGTTCGGGAGCAATCACTTGGCGTGGCACTCAAGGGGCGAAGGATGCCGCTTGTGACTCTTGAAGCCGCCAAGAAGGAGTTAGAGGTGAAGGTGGCCTTGGTGAGGCGGACATAAAAGGGAAGAACGAAGAGCTTGCCACACTCCAGTATGGCCGAGAAGGATGCCCATGCCCATGGTGATCTGCAAGTTCAGCTCGCCGAGAAGATCAAGGAGCTAAACGCCGCCAAAGACTCGAGCTCTAATCTGGAGATGAAGCTGCCACCTTAATGAGGGACGTTGGACACGCCAAGAAGCGAAGATGACTGAAGAAAGAGGTCAAAGAGCAGCGAGACTCTTGACAAGGACAGCGAGACCAGAACACCTTCAAAGGCCACCGTGGAGCTACAGACGGAGGGCCTCATCAACATCGCTGCTGACCATCGGCGAGGAAGTGGCGGGCTGGACTTGGCGGGCTTGGTACTCTGAGGAAAACCTTGACCAGCGCCAAGCTTACTCTTTTCTTCAAGGCGTGGTGGCGGCCCTTGACAATTCGGAGAGGATCCAGAAAGCTGGCGGACGAGTGGCGCAATCTGCGCCAAGGTCTTGGAGAAGGTCTTTGGTGAAGATCCTCTTCATAATCGAGGCCTTGACCTCTCCAGCGTCCTCAAGAAGGCTGGGAGGTGCTGATCTTGAGGAGCTCAAAGCCATCGTCGCACCCATCGTGGACAAGGTGAGCGAAGTCGGGAGGATCGATGGCGGCGCGTGGATTAGAGCCATCCTTCTTCTCCTTTCCTTGTCATTGTTTATTTAAGTCATGAGAACAATTTAGTCGATTACGCAACAAGCTATTTTTGTAATATAACTTTATTACAGGCACTACTCTGCTATGTTACTTCCTTTATTCGGTTCCATCCCTTGTATGTTTTTACCTGCGTTTTTAGGGAACTTGCGGTGCGAGCACACTTGCATGGCCTGAGTCTGGAACATCGGCAACCTCTTGGAGGTGTTGCCTCCGCAAAAACCTGTCGGGACTAATGCATAACACACTTACATTGTTGAGGCGGACTCGAAACAAAGTAAAGTCTTGACTTAACCACAACCGGTTCCTCAGCGCCACGGAGTTTTCCATACAAGGCCGCGGTCGTTCAAGGAATATAACTTAAAAATTTAAGGTAGTGTGCAAACTCTCAGCAACTTAGCTTTTACATGCTTTGTGTCGGCAAGGCTAGACTCCTTTAAGCGGCCTGGTCCACACCTTTATCCTCTCCTCCCCAAGTGAACTTGTGGGCGGAGGAACCTTCTTCGAGAAAAAAAGAAGAAGAAAATAATGGTATGTGGCCTTAAGGCTCGTTATTGCTTACCGGTGGTGAGTCTTTGCACAAAGTGTCGGATAAAACATGCAAAAAGAAAAAATGCATGAAATTTGACAAGATGTCTGAAGCACCTCGAACTTTATTTATGCAGGATCTGCGCCCGGCTTTGTACAAAAGGTTACATGCAGCGATGCAAAGCTTGTACAAAAGGTGGTTGCGGAGCAGATTAAACAACGCGCTATATCGGTAAAACTTACGAAGATGCTCTATGTTCGAGAATTGCTCACGGAAAGCCATCTTCGGTCTCAAAGCGAACGACGCCGGGCCTAGTGACTCGTTTCACCCGATAAAGGCCTTCCCACTTGGCGTCAACTTGTTTGAATTCTTGGCGGATTGAGCGGCGAAGAACAAAAGTCGCCTTCCTCGAAGCCGGCATTAACTGCGGCTATGGTAGCGGCGCAAAGCTTCTTTGTGTGAGCAGCTCGTCTGGCGACTGAAGGCGATCTTCCTCGAGGAGTAGTCGTCATCTTGCGCAGCTGCTCTTGCTCAAGCTCATCGTGGCGAGCACTCGGCGATCCGTATCTGAGTTCCGTGGGAGAACTGCTTACGCTCCATAGACAAAAGCAAAAATTATGCGGCGATGGCTCGATTTGGCGTCGTCTGATCGACCAAGAACCACCGGCACTCCTCGATCAATTTCTTCCGCACTTGCGCGGCTGCCGAAAGTTACGGTCTTGAGCCGCGCGACACTTGGCGTTGCCCTCTCCGCTTGACCATTGCTTCTCGGGTGAAAAGCGAAGCGAAGCGAGATCTTGGTGCCAAGATCTTGGGCGTCTTGCATGAAGGTGCGGCTCGTGAATGTGTGCCATTATCGGTGATGATCTGTTAGGGACCCGAAGCGGCAAACAATTGACTGAAGAACTTATGCTTGTTGTCTTGTCACCTTCCTCCTGGTTCCGCCGGGCCACTTTGTGAACTTATCGATTACAGCGTACAAGTACTCAAAGCCCCAAACGACTTCGGGGAAGGGGCGAGATATCGAGCCCAGGACCAAAATGGCGAGGATAAAGAATTGTTTGGAGAGCTTGAGCTGGTTGATGTATCTGCTTGGAGTGGGCAGCACGCTTCACACTTGGTTACTTGTGCGGTTGCATCTGGAGGCTGTCGGCCTTAGAAACCTTCTTAGGAAGGCTTTAGAAGCAAGTGCTCTTCTTGTAATGTGGTGACCACATATGCCTCCATGTATCTCCATAACAGCTCTTGTCCATCTTCAGGAAATGCACTTCAATTTCACTCCGTTGAATCTTCTTACATGCAGTATGTCCTCGACAAACTGGTACATATGATTGCGGGCTACTCTCTCCGCTTCTTCTTATTCCTCGGGAAGTTCTCTGTCTGAAGGAAATGGGCGATCTCTTGTGCCCATGTCGAGCTTGTGGCTCGGCAACAAGGACTAAAGCGCCAAATCTTTGCTGCGGGAACATCCGCTTCTAAGGCAAGAATCAGGATCTGCCGGGCGTGATGCTCCCGACAAGCGTGTCGGGACACGAGCTTGTCGGGGCGTCTTCTGTGAAGCAAACCCTAGGGCTTGTCGGGCGGATGCCCCTCGGCGCTCTTTGTGTTGATCTTGGGGACCTTCTTGGCCGCGGCCGGGGAGCTCTGCCGGAAAGTAGTCGCTAGTAACCAACTTTCTTTTCTTGCTCTGTCCGGTTGATGGTGTTCTGAGATGGCGAGTCGGCTGAGCACAAAAACCACAGTTCCACGAGGCAACTTAAGTCTTGGCGCATTTTGTGAGCCGTCTGCAATGTCGTTCTGAGCTCTTGGAACGTGTTCCATCTACAGGCCGTGAAAATGTTCTTCCAGCTTCCTCACTTTATCGATGTATGCTTCCATCAACGGACTCTGGTAATCTTTGTTTACTTGACGGACGACAAGCTGCGAGTCACCCCTGACAATAAGCTTCTTGATCCCAAGTTTTGCCGCGATCCTGAGACCGGCAAGCAAGCCTTCATACTCTGCAGTATTGTTTGTTGCTTGCTCCTTGGGAAAGTGCATCTGGACCACGTACTTGAGGTGCTCTCCGGTGGGTGCGACAAGTAATGCGCCCTTTTGGCGCCTTGCGTGAAGGCACCATCAAAGTGCATGATCCATTCCTTGTTTGCTTCCTTAGCCAGGGGCGCTCCTCTCGGAGTTTCTTCATCGAGCGTTGGCGTCCATTACGCTATGAATTCTGCCAATGCTTGGCTCGAATAGTTGAAGTACTTTCAAACTTGAGGCCAAAGCTTGACAATTCCAGCGCCCACGACAATCCTGCTGTTGCTTCTAGATTACGCAATATCCTCTTCAACGAAGCGGTGACCCTTTGTGATCTCATGTGCTTGAAAGTAATGGCGCATGGCTTCCTCGAGGCCATGAGAAGGCGAATAGCAACCGCACACGCAGTACCTTGATCTAGCCCCTGCGAAGGGGCCGACAAAATAAAGCTAGGCTGCACCATCTTCTTCTGTTTCTCTTAAAGCAGTATGCAGATCCATCCTTGCGGAGCGAACTTGTCGAGAAGCCCCCAGCATCGCTGGATTAAACTTGCGACGGCTGGCTCATCATCCACCTCCCTCTCCGCTACTAGCAGCACTAACCACTTGATTGGTTGCCGCGGATATAGCGACAACTTCTCTTGTGGCTTAGGTGCGACAAGTGTTGGAGTAGAGGATAGGTATCTCTTGAGTCTGCGGTAGCAACCTCACCTTCGAGTCCATTTCATTGGACCTGCCTTTTTCAAAACTTTGAAAAATGGCGGTAGCTCAACAGAACTTAGAGATGAACCTCTTGAGAGAGCAACACACGTAAACAAGTCTTAGCACATCCTTGGCCGGTGCTTCAATCTGTTCAATGGCTTTGATCTTGTCGGGATTGGCCGATCCCCATTTGAGATACAAAGAATCCGAGAAGCTTGCCGGAAGGAACTCCAAACACACACTTCTCGGGATTCAACTTGAGATTGATCTTGCGCAGATTTGTGAAGGTCTCGTCCAAATCTTGGATCAAAGTCTCTTTGTCCTTGCTCTTGACCACTATGTCATCCATGTAAGCTTCTACATTTCTGTGCAACTATGGCTCAAAAGCATGGCCGACTACTCTTGCAAATGTTGAACCGGCATTCTTTAGTCCGAAGGGCATCCGTACGAAGCAGTACGTGCCACATCGAGTAATGAATGCGGTTTTCTCTTCATCCTCTTCTGCCATGAAGATCTGGTGATATCGAGTATGCATCAAGGAATGAAAGCGGATCACATCCTGCGTGGAGTCGACAATCTGGTCGATCGCGGCAAGAAATGGATCCTTGGGACAAGCTTTATTAACATCGGTGAAGTCAATACAAAGCCTCCACTTCCCGTTTGCTGCGCATGACTCTTGGATTGGCTAACCATGTTGGATGGAGTACTCCTCGGACCCGAACCTCTTGCTTCCAATTTCTTGATCTCCTCTGCAATGAACTCTTGGCGCTCCTTGCTTGTTTCGAACTCTGCTTGGCGGGCAGCGTGAGGCGAGGCGACAGGTGGTGCTCAATTACTCACAGGAACACGGGGATGTCGGATGGTTGCCATGCGAACACATCGACATTAAGCATGAGAAACAGCGGCGCTTTCCTATTTAGGATCAAGTGTGGCTTGATGGTGAAGGTACCACCAGCGCCGTCCTCCTTGGCGGCCACTTTCTTGGTCTCTGGCGAAGCTGTCTTTGCCTTCTTGCACTTGCGGTGGAGCTCGATGGTGCGTCCTCGGCGGTAGCGCACACTCGAAGATGCGCTTGCGTAGTGGGCATCGAGCTACTCTTGCGGACTTGGTCTTCTTCTTCTTCCCTCAAGAGAGCTTGACAAGTGGATTGCGCTTCTGCTGCGGCTGCTTGCTTCCAGGTAGATCTTGTCGGTATAGATAAGTGCATCCTTCTTATCGCCTTGGGCGAAATGACACTTATCGGACCGGCATCTTGAGCACATTGTAGGCGTAGTGAGAGGCTGCCATGAACTTGTGGCGCCCGGACGGTAGAGTATCCCATTGTAGGGCAATGGGAAATCAGCAACATCAAATGTGACTCTCTCGTCACGAAATTCAGCTTGCATAAGCGTCCTTGGCGGTGTGATCTTCCCCTTAGGCTTGCTCCTTCGGGTTGATTCCTTGAAAATCTTGGTCTCTTGAGCTGTTGTCGGGGATCTGGGCTTCTTGAGCACTGCGGAAGAGATCGGTCGAGCGGCCCCGCCGTCAACTAACATCTTCGTGACCTTGAGGTTGCGGATTGTTAGCTAAACCAACATCGGCAAGCACCCGACCATGATGATGCCATCGGGTGATCCTCAACATCAAAGATGATGTTTGTCTGGACCACTTGAGGTTTTCGCGACTCGACGGGCCGGTTCTGCTGCGTTCACTTCCGCACCTTGTTTGAGTTGGTGGTGCGAGGTGTCTGAGCTTACCGCCGTCAGCCTACAAACAACCGTTGCCTTGAAACTCTTGCTCGTCGGCCTCATCCTAATCCATCTCATCATCCTCATCTTCGTCTTCGTCCTTGTGCGTGGCAGCGGGAGGCTGTCTCCTTGCGCTGCTTGGCCTTGCATGGCGCCCTCCCGGCGGGGCGATTCTTGCCGGATCCTCCGCCACCTTCCGGGCCTTCTCCTTGTCGCGGCGCTCGTATTCAGCTTTACGTAGCTCCGCCATCTGCTCAACTTTCTTGCGAGGCTTGGAGGTCATGGCCCTTGGTGCGGTGGATCTTGCGATCTTGCTTTCGAGCCATCACAGCTTGTCGGCGGCCACCACAGCCTCGCCCGGAGTCGCTGCCTTAGCCTTGTCGGAACCGCCTCCGTTGCGGGACTGCTTTCGACAACTAGCACATCCTTTGCCTTCCTCTTTACATTGTTCCGCCTCCGGTTCTTCTTCTTGGAGGGCATCCTCCTTGTCGAGATCATACGCTCTCTGCATTCTCTCAGGGATCTTCCTCCCTCCTCGGCCGTGCACACTTGCCGGCCCAGGCGTATAGCTCGGCTGACATCTCTGATCTTGCACATTGCCATCTCCTCCCTCATCCTGCTTGATTCACGCGTTCGATGGAGCAACGCTAATAACATGGCCGGAGTGGGCGTCACGGGATGTTCGTTGCACTGGCTGAATCTCTGTATGTACTTGCTTGCGGGGTTCTCCCTCTTTACGGGCGGCGGATGAAGATCGCTCTCTGGCCATGGGGTTTGTGGCGCTGTGAAAGCGCCGACAAATGATGACCTGAATCCGCCCATGAAGAGATGGAGTTGTCCGGCAAGTGCATGGGCAAATCGGCGTTGGAGCTTGAGCACGGCGAAGTAGTTGGCGAGGATCTTCTCGTCTCGCCGTCCGCGGCTTTGCACGCGATGGTGTAGGCGCTAAGGAACTCGGCGGATGTATCTGCCGTCGTACTTCTCAGACGCGTCGGCAGAAGTTCTTGGTGCTGGGCCTTTGGACTTGCCGCAACTCACGGGTGAGCGAAGGCGATCTACGCGTCTGACAGGTCGCTGGTTCCCTGGCGCATGCATATCGACAGTGGGCCATGCGCTGGTCGGATCGGCCGCCGCGCTTCTCTTGACCTTCGATCTGAGTCTGGCGTCTTCGATGTCGTCGTTCTTGGAGTACTTGGCGCTGATCGCGGCGAGCTCAGCTGAGTCGGCAGCGGTGGGTCGATGTCGAGGTTGGTCCGTGGTGGCGATCTTAACCTTGAGGCGGGAGTGCAGTGGTGGCACCCCAGCGGTCTTGTCGGCGTCGGCTTGCGCTGGGCGTCTTGCGGGAACCTCGATGTGCTTTCGGTTGCGGGGCTTATCGCCGTTAAGCGAAAGCAATGAGGCTATAAATGGCGACCCTCCGATCGTCGATCTTGTCCGTATTTGGAGGTAATCTAAACAGTGGGCTCGAGCGGCGCTTCCTCTGGAGTCTTAGGTGGCGGTGGCGGCGGCGAGTGCGGGACATGCTCAAACTCCTAACGGTGTTAGAAGGCAACATCTCATCCGGCCGCCGCTGCGCTCGTGCCGGCGTGTTGGCGTGTATGTTGGCCTTGAGCATCCCGCGACCCACGAGGTTGGCCTTGTTCCAGCGAGTGCGGTGCTAGGAGCACCGTGGCGTTGTCGATCCTGCACCTCTGGGAGGGTGCGGTGGATGTCTGAACTGCTGAACCTTGCGGGGCCTTGTCTTTGGACGGGTGACGATGTGAGTCCCACCGGTGCCGCTCCTCGCGGCGTCCACCTTGCCCGTTTGCTCGGTGGCGGTAGGATAGTCATGACGGGCGGCCACCTCAAAGTCTTCTTCTTGGTGGCATGTCGATGGAGATGTTGATGTAGCAGCTTGACCTCCGGATCGGATCGCACGCGACCTCGGCCCCCTACTGGCGCGCCCGGAGATGTCGTGAGAGCGAGCACCTATGGGGCGGGGACCCTCCTTGTCCGCAAGGGGCGGAGGAGCCGCCTGTGAGCGGATCGGCGAGAGCGGGATTTTACCCAGCCGGAGCTCTCGGGAGATAAAACTCCTCTTGCTGCTTTGTGTTTGTATTTGTTCTTGCTTGAGGCGTGGGTGTGCCATGGTGTCGAATGGACGAACCCCACTCCGGAACTCAAGCTGCGGAACCTCGAACCGAACCCCTTCTCGTGCGCATGGGCCTCACTTTTATAGTCTAAAGGGGTCACCGGCAGTGGCAGCGTGAAAGAGGGTAAAAAGTAAAAAGCGTGGGTTGGTACAACTACCATGATGCCCCTACCTAACTCGGCGGGGACAAGGGCATTTAATGCCGTCCGGTGCGCCCAAGTGTGCGCGAGCGGCCGTTAGGCGCCACCGATCGCCACGATGGCCTCCTTGTCGGCTTGCCACCTCGCCGCGCATGGCTGCCTGACTACCGCCCGTGCACGGGGAGGCGATCCTGCGGCGACACGTCGTTGGATGTCTTTGGAGCACAGGCGCGAGTGGTAACCGTCGCGGCAGCGCCTTGCATGATCGATGTCTTATCGCACCATAAACTTGCCGCTCGCCGTGCCCTTGGAGGGGCCTTGAGACATCATGACAAGTTTTGAAGTGCCTTGGTTGGTCTTCGGCAAGCTCCTCTTGCGGGGTCTTTATCCTCCCGGCAAGCTCCTCTTGCGGGGTCTTCTCTTCCGGCAAGCTCCTCTTCTTAGGGGCCTTGCCTTCTCGGCTAACACTTTGTTCTTGAATGGCGGTGAATAGGAATAGTGGAGGATCTTGGCGGGCCTTGAAGCAAGCCTTGCTTGGCGGAGACGCTGCGGTGCCCGTGCACAAGTTCGAGGTACTAAGGTACCCTACTTTAGTCTACCGACATCCGGTTTAATGAGGCATGGCATGGCAATTTGCAACAAACAATACTACAAGTTAAGTGAAGCTCAATATACAGCGAGTTGCATATTAATGGCTTCACATCAAAGTTATTTAGTTCACTCTTGTTTAGGTACACAACAATGTTAAATGTTGTTAAACATGGCAAGGGATGTAACAAAAGTAAACTAACTATTTAGGCAAGTTTAAATGTAGCCGGAACAACAAACAACATTTCCGAAAAATCCTCTTATGCAATTTATGAATTTGCTACTGTTCTGCCCTAAAACATATTTTATTGTTGTTAAACAGGAAAATAGACTGGATCATGTTATTCTATGCATTTTTCTACCCCATTTACATATAAAGAACATTTAATTCCGAGCTACGGTTATTTAGTTATGAAATAAATCATTTTAACATGGCATTTGAGCAAATTTAAACAAACAGCATGTTAAACATATTTAACATGGATGAAAGTAGCATATTATGAAAGTGCATGAAAAACTGAGCAAGTTACATATATGACGTGTTTAAATCCGATGCACGATTATTTAGTTGTGAGTAGTTTAAAATCATGGCATTTCTGTAATTATGCATGCACAGGATATTTAGCAAATTCGTCCAGGAAAGAAAAAAAACATCCACGGGCTGGCCCGGGTGCCTTCTTTGGTTTGAGCAGGAGGGGCTGTGGGAGCTCACCATTTGAGGCCGGATCGATGGAGAGGCCAAAAGCGGTAGGCGGTGGCTTAGGTTGGGCCTTGGAGGATTGGTGGAGGCGATCGAGGCCTCATGGTCCAGCGTCTTGTAGTCTGGAATGCATCGCAGGGGCTCTGGTGGCGATGTCGTGGGCGAGCTTCGGGTGTGCTGGCAGGGTAAAAGCAGAGGTTGTGAAGATTTCCGGTGATCAAGGCCTCGGATATGCACGAACACGGCCGTGGGCAGAATCAACAAGGGACAAAGACCGGGAGGAGCATGAGCTCACCACGGGTTTTAAGCGACGTCGTGGTTCAGCTGGGCCTTGATGGAGGCTGACAGGAAGCCTTATTGAGCAATGGCGGAGATTTAGCGGGCCGGGTCCATGAAGCGAAGGAAGCGAGGAAGAAGGCGTCAAGGAGGAGGTCGATCCAAGTGGCTCGAATAGGCGCTTGCGAGTCGAGAAGAAGAAGGAGGCAGGCGTCGCTCCCAGGAAGAGGCAGCGTCGAGCTTGATCACGCGGAGTAGAAAGCTCGAGCATGGCGTTGGCGGCGGCTATGGCGTGGGTGGCTTACCTTGCGGCGGCTAGCGAGGAGGAGGGAGGAATGGAAGCAGGGAGACCTAGGGCGCGGGGCATGATTTATAGGAGGTAGGGAGGCTGTCGGCCGTCAAATCAAACCAGCTGCCGGCGATGGAGGTCTTTGGATCTTGTTGCCGTCTGAGGAGAGAAGAAGAAAAACAGTGCTAGTCTTTGGTGGGCTGGATGGGCTGCAGCGGAGGGAGTAAGTGGTGCGCTACCATGGCTGGAGCTAAAGTGGCTGGGCTCTCTCTCTCCTTATATTCTTGCCTTTTCATTTTCGAGCGAGAAAACCCTTGGAGGAAAAAATAGAAGAGGCGAGGAATGGAATTGACGGATAATAATATATACATGGAGTCTGGAAATATGCACATTTTAAGCTGAATTGGTTTGGCAATTTTAGAGGTAGAAAAAATAATTCAAGTTTGAATTAAATTCAAACTTGAGCCATTTTGAACAACCAAATCAAACCAAAATGGGTTGAAATTTGTGAGAGAGATACAAGGCATGGTGTAAGATTATCGAAATAAATGAACATTTATGGAGGAGAAAAAGGCACTTGACATGAAAGCCAAAGTTTGAAATAGATGAAGAAGTGGATAGGTTGTGCACTTGGGGGAAAATGCTGATGGAAAATATCAAGATGGATAGCACACCAACAATACATCAACATGATGATCATGATAGAATGCAATAAAAATGACACAAGGCATATCAAATATCATACAGCAAGCAAGATGACTATGGCAACCACATGGATGGCACACTGTAATATAACAAACGATGAACATGATGCAAGAAGAAAAAATATGACAAGGCACTCATCATGATCATGGCATAAACTTATCGGAACGAACTATGCAAAACAAAGACAAAAAGCCAACCACGAAGGAAATATCATATCGCATCTCAGGAAAAGGCAAGAGTTGGAGTTCTGAATATGGAAAGTTGTATCCAGGCGTTACAACACTCCACCACTATGAGAGGATCTCGTCCGAGATCTAGGATGGCACCGAGAGAGAACCAGGAAGAGGAAGAGAAGAGGTAAAACTAAGTTGCTTCTTTGTGAGCGTGTGAAACCACGAACCTTGAGAGGTTGAGCAATTTAAAAGAAAAGTACAAGAGAGCTGAGCGAGATTGCAAACAATCCGTTAGAAAAGAGGAACAAGGAGTACTACGAGAACTTCAAGGTTGAAAGGCATGGAAATAAGAGCTTCCGCAGACGAAAAGAATATGACCACCTCGGTATAATGAGATAGCCAAGGAAGAAGAGTGGCAGAATTTGGACAGCACTCCGGTGAAAAGAAGAAAACTTGATGAGATGAAAAGATATTGAAGAGATGATACAACACTCGGTTAAATGGATAAGCAAGAAAAGAACACGATCCTCACAATTCGAGATGATGAGTGAAAAGAGCAACATCACAATGCCTCCGGAAGAAAGAATAGAAGATAGATTATTGGAATAACAGAATGTAGGAGGAAATGCCAACTTCTGCCACAAATGAGCTTGGAAAACACCCTTCCAAGAAGGTTATAACGGAGTTGTTGCAAAACCAACAACGAAAAGAATAAGCTTGTAGTGGGCTTATGGAAAACATCTCAAAATGATGAGGTGACAACCGGCCACTAACGAAAACAATTGCGTGCTTTGAGATCAACGAAGAGATGAAAACTTCTTCCACCAAGAGGATAAAGAGCAAGCTTGGGTCATGCATAATCACCACAAATAGCAGCAACTCTTAAGGAAAGGCTTTAGGTGAAATCGACACAAGATAACTCCAACGAAGAAGTAGATTGAGTGAAAAGATCTTTTGAGCGAAGAAAATGATGGATCTAAATATCTCATTCGACAACATGAATCATGAAACATGAGGAGAAATTGCCAAGAGTGACATAACACCATCTCAAGAGATAAGGTAGAAAGAATTGCACTTGAAATGCAAGAAGAAGAATACTTGAACTCCTCAAACAAAACATGTGTTGAGCACCATGTTTATTTTAGAGTATAGCAGCGGGTCACAACTTTAGAGAAATCTTGAAGAACAATTGAAGAATGAAAAGAATCCTTGATGAACCACCATGTTGAGCCTCCATGAAGAACTCCGGTAAAAAAGGATGATAAAAAGAAAGAGAAGTTGAAAACACAAGGTGAAGCCTTGCAATGATTTAGATGGAGCTTAGCGACGAGATAATTGAGAGAGCTTGGAACTCCGAAAAGAAAGATGAAGCCTCTCGAACCGAGAATGTGATATGATGACCAACTCCGGAAAGAAAGATGAATCACTTGTAATCAAGAATTTATTCATCATGAATAATCTCGGGAAGAAAAGAATTGAATCACCTCGAGGAAATAAGAATAAGATTTATTGTATGCTTATCCTTCATCAAATTAAATTGATGGCAAGCAATGGATTTTGCATATTACTTATTCTTCTTGAGGATTAAGGATGGAGATAAGCATAAACTTGAGAAGGTATTGATGGAACCATTGATGGGATTTGGAACAACGAATGAATTGATATGATAACAAAGGAAGTGAAATCTTGAACGAACCACCATAAAAATTGGAAAAGAGAGTAGCAAGGGCACAATTCACCAGAAATAATTTGAAAGCGAATGAAGATACTTGAAGGGATTTAGATACATGAGAATGAAGAGAACATGAACTGATTAGAGGATATTTGAACGATTCACCGGTAAGATTTGGAGAACAATGGCTACAAGCTAAGAATGAAGAATTATGACATGATATCCTTCGGAGGAAAGAAATGGAAACAACTCATAAAATGCTCCGGATGGTAAGAAAAGAATTCTCACAATCGAAAACAGTTATGAGAGGATGGCATAAGCTAGCACTATGAATCTTCAAGAGAATGGACCAAGATTTAAGAGAAATCCTTCTTCGGTCTTCAAATGTTGAGAATGATGATGAGAACCACCATGAATTGTTGAGATACTCCGGGAGAATTGAAAGAGGAAAGGTTAAGCCAAAGATGAAAAGAATTTGAAAATGACCTTGGAGAAGGCATGTGGTGATGAAAATCATTCTTCGTCAAACTTTGAAAGGAATTTGAGAATAGCTCGGGAAAATTAGGAGAGTCGGGTAAGATCTGGGAAAGACACGTGGGTTAGGGCCCACTCAAAAGAAAACACCGTTGAAAATGATTTTAAAGAGATTGCACGGTTGAATTAAATGGCTTGAATGAGATAACAACCTCAAAATATCTTGAGCAGTTGAGAATGGAAACACAAGTCTTGTGAGATATCTTGACACTCGGAACAAAAGAATATGAAGAAGTGAATGATTAAGAGGTGCATCGGCATGAAAGCATTAGAAGCGAGGAAAAGGAATATGATGAATATCGAAAGCTTGAATTAGATCCACCGGAGAAGAAACAACAATGAAGGATGATGAACTTGAAACTGTAGATCATCTTCATGTGAAAACACCGGATAAGAACATTGAAAGAAAAGAATGAAGAGACTTCCCACAAATAAAAGGATACATAATTAAGAAATCTGAATCCTTGAAGAAAAAAGGGTGGGAGGCGGGAAAACAAAGACAACTTGAGATGGATGAAACAAACACGGTGAGAAAACTTAGAATTGATCTCACAAATGTTGAAATGATCGGATCACTTGAAGAAAGCGCGCGGTTGGAAAGAATTGACATGACAATCTCGATGATCAAAAGGATTAGTACTCCCATAGAAATATGAGAACACCACTTGAAAGGTATGGAATCAACACTTGACTTGAAGCAACTCGAATACCACAAATAAAACAAAACAAAGGATTTGGCTTGCAGAATAAGCCAGAACAAATACATATGATAGAGATTTACCCAATCCCATATCATGCATCTATCGGAAAAGATATTCTAGGAGCTACTTGAATTCCCACCTATAAACTCCGAAACTTTACGGTTATGCAATCGGTGTTGGGGATCGGGAAGCAATAGATCTCACCCAAACTAACAATACCTACATCAAGCTGTATCCATCCGTCGACACATAACCAAGAAACCTTGAAAATCGTGTACCTCAACCCTCAAAAAGCATCCGTTATACAAGCTATGGCAATACTCCCGAACTCCCGATCTTGGGTGGCGTCGAGTTATCTCACCACCAAGCGCATAAAGAGATTTTGATGTCGGCCAAAACTCGGTATTCGAGCGACAGCGATAAAATTATGGCGACAACACCTCGGAGCTCAACACCCGGGACAACGCCACAACCCTAAATGTCGGGAGGCACCAAGAACAATGTTCTCGTCAAAGAATATCGAAAGCGATCCCAAGATACCAGCGTGATCCTAATTTTTTAGTGAAATTTGAGAGAGGAAAGACAAAACATCTCGTCGAGAGTCCTCACGGAGGCGACGAAGGGGCTGAGAGTAAAAAGAATCCTACTCTCCGATATGTATAATCCTAAGACTCAAAATAGTTTTCTTCTAGACTCAACAACGGCCAAAAAACAAGGGGGCTCCTATGGTCGGTCGAGGCTCTGATACCAACTTATCACGCCCAATATGCGACCCTATCCAAGAGGAACTCGAAGGTCCCTGAGATAGACCGCATATTGAAGCGCTTTACAAGGTGGATATTATTACATCAACATTACATTATAGGTGGGGATACATACATAAGGCATACAATGCCACACGAATACAACATCATCTTACATAAGAGCAAGATCAGACTACGGATGAAACACAAAGAAGCTCAAGCGACATCCACCACTGCTAGCCAGGCTGCCGACACAGAACCTATCCCCTGATCGAAGAAGAAGCGGAAGAAGAACTCCAAAACAAGCAAACATCGCTCTCGCGTCATGATCATCGCATAACTTTGTACCTGCAACTTTGTTGTTGTAATGTCTGTGAAACCACGAGGACTCAGCAATCCCATTACCATGGGTATCAAGACTAGCAAAGCTTAATGGGAAAGGAAGGGGTAAAGTGGTGAGGTTGCAGCAATGACTAAGCATGATATGGTGGCTAACATACGCAAATAAGGCGAGAAGAGAAGCAAAGAGCGGCAAGTGAAGCTAGCAATGATCAAGAGGTGATCTGAACTCCTACTTAAGTCAATCATAACCCAAAACTGTGTTCACTTCCGGACTCCGCGAAAAGAGACCATCACGTCTACACACGGTTGATGCATTTTAATTTGAATCGGTGTCAAGTTATCTACAACGGACATTAACAAATTCCCATCGCCACATAACCGCGGACACGGCTCTCGAAAGTTTATACCTGCGGGGTGTCCCAACAAGCCCATGATAAGCTCTCGCGATCAGCGAAGGATATACCTTCTCCCGGGAAGACCGATCGGTCTCGGAATCCGGTTTACAAGACATTTTGACAATGGTAAAACAAGACCAGCAAAAGCCGCCCGATGTCCGACAAATCCGATAGGAGCTGCACATATCTCGTTCTCGAGGCTGCCGGATGAGCAAGGCAGCGGGTTGGCATAGACCCCTGGTTGCCCGAGCGGACATCGCTCGAGTTGGACCAACACTCGAAGAACAGCGGCCGGGGGGTAAAATAAAGATGACCCTCGGACTCCGGAAACCCAAGGGAAAAAGGGCTAGGTGAAGCAAATGGTAAAACCAAGGTTGGGCCTTCTTTGGAGGAGTTTTATTCAAAAGCGACTGTCGGGGGTCCCATAAATCACCCGACAGCGTAAGAGCATAAAATTCGGGAACATAACACGGTATGATGGAAACTAGAGGCGGCAAGAGTGGAAAAAAACACGGGCATAAGGCGAGTCTTCCACCCTTTACCAAATATATAGATGCATTAATAATATAAGAGATATTGTGATATCCCAACATAATCACATCCACCATGGAGCAATCTTCAACTTCACTGCAACTAACAACGCTATAAGAGGGGCTGAGCAAAGCGGTAACATAGCCAAACAACGGTTTGCTAGGAAGGGTGACAAAGGTTAGAGGTTCATGGCAATTTGGGAGGCTTGATAGAACAAGGGATGGTAGCACAGACAAAGCGATAGAAGCGAAGCAACTAGCATAGCAATGATAGTAGTGAGATCGAGGTGCGACCATCTTGCACGAAATCCCGCTAGGAAGAAGAACGAGTCCATGAAGAAGGCGAGCGGGAGTAGTCGAGCGAATCCTCACAATCGCAACATTACGGAACTAGAAGCAACAGGAAAGAAACAAACAACATGGTAAATGCACAAGCATAAACATGGCATGATGCACAATCAAGTATGATGCATGTCCGGTTTAATGAGGCATGGCATGGCAATTTGCAACAAACAATACTACAAGTTAAGTGAAGCTCAATATGCAACGAGTTGCATATTGACGAAACACCACATCCGAGTTATTTAGTTCACTCTCGTTTAGGTACACAACAATGTTAAATGTTGTTAAACATGGCAAGGGGTGTAACAAAAGTAAACTAACTATTTAGGCAAGTTTAAATGAGGCCGGAACAACAAACAACATTTCCGAAAAATCCTCATATGCAATTTATGAATTTGCTACTGTTCTGCCCTAAAACATATTTTATTGTTGTTAAACAGGAAAATAGACTGGATCATGTTATTCTATGCATTTTTCTACCCCATTTACATATAAAGAACATTTAATTCCGAGCTACGGTTATTTAGTTATGAAATAAATCATTTTAACATGTCATTTGAGCAAATTTAAACAAACAGCATGTTAAACATATTTAACATGGATGAAAGTAGCATATTATGAAAGTGCATGAAAAACTGAGCAAGTTACATATATGACATGTTTAAATCCGATGCACGGTTATTTAGTTGTGAGTAGTTTAAAATCATGGCATTTCTGTAATTATGCATGCACAGGATATTTAGCAAATTCGTCCAGGAAAGAAAAAAAACATCCACAGGCTGGCTGGTGCCTTCTTTGGGCTGAGCAGGAGGGTTGTGGGAGCTCACCCATAAAATTTGAGGCCCGGATCGATGGAGAGGCCAAAGCAGGCCGGTGGCAGGTTGGGCCTTGGAGGATTAGGTTGGAAGCGATCGAGGCCTCATGGTCCCGCAGCGTCTTGTGAGTGCGAGATGCATCTGCGGGGCTCTGGTAGCGATGTCGTGTGCGAGCTCGGGTGTGCAAGCAGGGGTACATCAGAGGTTGTGAAGATTTCCTGCGATCAAGGCCTCGGATATGCACAGAACACCGGCTTCGTGGACGGAATCAACAAGGGGACAAAGACCGGGAGGAGCATGGGCTCACCACGGGTTTTAGCGATGTCGTAGTTCAAGCTGGGCTTTGTGGAGGCAGCGGGAAGCCTTGTTGAGCAGCAGCGGAGACTTCAAGCGAGACCGGGTCCATGAAGCGAGGAAGCGAGGAAGAAGGCGTCAAGGAGGAGGTCGATCAAGTGGCTCGAATGGCGCTGCGAGCTCGAGAAGAAGAAGGAGGCAATGGCGTCGCACCGAGAAGGAGGCAGCGGCGTCGAGCTTGTCGTGCAGTAGAGCTCGAGCATGGCGTTAGCGGCGGCTATGGCGTGGAGTGGCTTACCTTGCGGTGACTAGGCGAGGAGGAGGAGGAATGGAAGCAGGAGAGACCTAGGGGCGGGGCATGATTTATAGGAGGTAGGGAGGCTGTCCGGCCGTCAAATCAAACCATTTTGCCGGCGATGGAGAGTCTTTGGATCTTGGCTGCCGTCTGAGAGAGAAAGAAGAAGAAACAGTCTTTGGTCTTTGGTGGGCTGGATGGGCTGCTGTGGAGGAGCAAGTGGTGCGCTACCATGGCTGAAATTTGGTATTGGAGCTCTCTCTCTCCTTATATGCTTTCCTTTTCATTTTCGAGCAGAAAACCCTTGGAGGAAAAAAAAATAGAAAGGGCAGGAATGGAATTGACGGATAATAATATATACATGGAGTCACTGGAAATATGCACATTTTAAGCTGAATTGGTTTGGCAATTTTAGAGGTAGAAAAATAATTCAAGTTTGAATTAAATTCAAACTTGAGCCATTTTAGACAACCAAATCAAACCAAAATGGGTTGAAATTTGTGAGAGAGATACAAGGCATGGTGTAAGATTATCAGGAAATAAATGAACATTTATGGAGGAGAAAAAGGCACTTGACATGAAAGCCAAAGTTTGAAATAGATGAAGAAGTGGATAGGTTGTGCACTTGGGGGAAAATGCTGATGGAAAATATCAAGATGGATAGCACACCAACAATACATCAACATGAAGAATGCAACCCACATGATGATCATGATAGAATGCAATAAAAATGACACAAGGCATATCAAATATCATACAACAAGCAAGATGACTATGGCAACCACATGGATGGCACACTGCAATATAACAAACGATGAACATGATGCAAGAAGAAAAAATATGACAAGGCACTCATCATGATCATGGCATAAACTTATCGGAGCGAACTATGCAAAACAAAGACAAAAACCCAACCACGAAGGAAATATCATATCACATCTCGGAAAAGGCAAGAGTTGGAGTTCTGAATATGGAAAGTTGTATCAGGGCGTTCTGAGAGGGGTACTTGAAGTCGAGCCTCGATCGAACTTTAGGGCGCTTCTTCTCCTGAAGCGGCGGGGCCCGGCAGTGGGAGGATTCGCCGACTCTGGCGTCGCCATTAGCTTGAAGTGGTCGAGGCGGACTGCCCAAAGATCCGCGGAGGATTACGCCAGAAATGGCGAATTCCTTCTTCTATGTCCATAACGTGTGCGAACCGCATCAACGTTCGGCCTTAGCCATCGCGCCCGCTGCGGCGAAGATGAACTAGGGCTACTCCTAAGCGCCCGTCACAAGATCATCTATCTTTGTGGCGGGTGGCGGTGATGAAGACGAGGAGGGCTCACAAGCAGCGACCTCATTGCGCGTTCATCATCGCCGGGTTCTCCGCTGCTGAGAGGTGCTCTGCCTCATCGGCGAGATGGCTGGTCTTCAAGATCCCAACCGCATGGGAATTCGCCGCGCTGACAGGCCGAGCATATCGCGCCGAGTGAACGACATCTCCAAGGCCAACCTTGGGGAGAACTGGCGGTTCAGCAAGGTGTTGTACAGTGAGTCGAACCAGGCACCACAGGTGAGTGTCTGGTTGCCTTACTTTGCTGCTGCGCACCTCCTCGTCCGTCCTGACGTGATGCGAGAGGTGCTTCTGAATGCGATCCGGCATCCTTACGCCCGGACTCCGTCGCAGGTGGTGTCGATGGCGCCGGAGGAGCCCGCGGCCCACGGCAGGGAGCAGGAAGACGAGGCCGACACCGGCGCTGGGCATCGTGTGGGTAAGTCATGTATTTTTCTTTGTGTATCTCGAGTTGTTATTTGCGGTATAGCGCAGGCGTCTTGGCGCCGATTGTTGGTGTAGTGGCATTCTTGCGAGGAGATGGTGTGGTGGGCAGGTGCGTCGCGCGCGGCGTAGTCGCCCGCAGGAAGGATAGCGTTACACATGACCACAGGCCCCAAAAGCGCCACAGCAGAACCAGCCGGGCAGGAGGCCGACCAAGAAGAAGCGGCGCCCGGGCATGGGAGGCCAACCCCAGTCCTGGTCCTGTTGGGGTAAGCTCTATCTCGTGTATGCATCCGGACTGTCGAGCTAGCCTTGTCTTTTGCTCATTCTGTCTTCTTTTTCTTTAGTGCATGTCGCCTTTGGCGAGGATCACGACGGATGCCGTGTCGCCCGAAGGACCGCGTTCTGCGAGGAGCAGTCCGACCTCGTCGACAGGTCGAGGAGGAGGGCCAGGCTGACTCGGACCTCGGCTGGACCCGAGCAGCCGCGAGGGCTTAGCTGCGAGGCGGAGGCGAGGGCGAGTGGAGCTGGAAATGGCGTCGGTCCGGGCTTAGTGCGAGATGCGGAAGGGCTCGGTAGTGGCGGCGGCAGTCTTGAGCCATCGCCCGGTCGAGGCCGGCGGCCGTGAGGCTGGGATGAGTGGTGATCCACGACCGGAGGTCGTGGAGGTGGAGATGATACCTGCCGCGAGTCGATGTTGTCGAGCAGGCGGGGGCTGATGGAAGGTGGGCGGCGCCATCTTGGAGGCGCATCGGGCGGCGACCTGTGGCGCCCGCTGGTGTTGGAAGGAGAGCACCAGGCGGCGGTCTTTGGAAGCCACCAGCGGCTAGGCGGTGGTGGCGCAGCGAGCCGTCCGGCGTCGAGGCGTGAGAGCAACGGCGTAGGGCATCCGGCGTCCGGGTCGTCGGCAGCGCCGAGAGGTCGTCGGAGGGTGCGGCGTGTCGGGAAGCGGCAGCGAGGCGAGCCTTGGTGCCTCGGCGGGGAGGCGTCAGGCCTCCGTGCGCGGCTAAGCATGAGCAGAAGCGCCCGTGGTCTTTGGGCCTCGAGACCTAGGAAAAAGCGGCGATGGGCCGCCGTCGGCCGCCGTCTGGCGGCTGGGCCGGACGGCTCGAGCCTTTGCCGAGCGAGTGGAAGCCAGACAGCGTGACTGGAGGCGCGCCGTTTTGGTAAGCTTCTTCTTTTTGCAATTTCTTCTTTGTGGGGCGCGCGGTGCACCAGCAGGTGTAACCCGAGTTGGGCCAATTACGTAGTAGTTGGGTCGAATCTTTAGACTACTGTTTTTGTCCTGATTTCTGCTTTCTTCAACAACTCGACGCCTACCGGGTCGGCGCCTTCAACCTTCTCCCGGGCAAGTACCGGGAGCTCAAGGCGCAGCTCGCTGCCAAGGAGGAGGAGCTTCATGTTGCCACAGGTATCTTCGTGCTCTTTTCTAGTGAGGCGCTAAGCCTCCTGCTGTGTAACCCAGATTCAGACCCAAGCGTAATAACAGTTGGGCCAAATCTTAAGTCTTGCTCTCTCTTTTCTTTGAATCGTCTTTTTACTTGGCGAGAGTGCTGTCTGGAGGACTAAATGCTGCTCCGGGCTGGTCAACTCTATGACCGGTTCATTGTTGACACCGGCCGTCTTGGCGTCGGTAGCCTGGCGAAAGCGGATCTGACGCGACCAGCGATCGCTCGGCAAGACCAACCAGCTGCAGGAAGCAGGTGGTGGAGTCCTCAAACTGCCTCGAGGCGAGTCGAGTTCCTTAAAGCGGAAGCCGCCAAGGTGGTGGGGCTTGTTTGTAACACCCGGATGTAACTTTCCATATTTGTAACTCCAACTTTTGCCATTTTCGGATATGTGCTATGATATTCCCTCCGTGGTTGGGTTTTGTTTCGTTTTGCATTTTGTTCATGTCATGCATCTCATATCATGTCATCATCGCATCTCATTTGCATCGTGTTAGTCTCATGATTAGAGCATTTTCCCGTTGTCCATTTTGCAATCCGGCACTCCTATGTTCCCGGTGTCCCCTTTACATTTTTCCGTGTGCGGTGTTGAACATTCTCGGAATGGGCGAGCCTTGTCAAGTGGCCTGGTATAGCACGGTAGACCACTGTCAAGTTTGGTCATCTGGAGTTAAATCAGTACTCAGCGGTTAACGCGCACTCTCAAAGGCCTCTTTTGAGTTGCAGCCCAACAACCCTCCAAAACAGCCCAATAACCCATCTAACTCCCCTCCATGCCCTCGATCGTTCGATCACGATCGTGTGGTAACCGCACCCATTTGGACTCTCCTAGCTCCCTCTATGCCTATTTAAAGACCCTACTTTGAAATCCGGATGAAACCCTAGCCCCTCTTCCTCCGCGCCGGACACGTCCGCCCGGCCCGGACAAATCCGCCCGCCGCTGGATGAATCAGCGGCTGCCGCGTGGAGCCTCCCGCCGCCGAGCCGCCGCCGACCAAACCAGCCCTTGCGAAACCGTCGCCCGGCCCATGACATGCCGCCCGCCGTCACCGCATTCGCCCGCCGCCGCCCGCGCCTTCCGCCGCCCGCTCGCTCATGTATCCGCCTCGACCGCCCGCCTCCGCATGCGCCGCCTTGCCAGACCAGCAGCGCCGCCCGCACCGCGCCTTGTATCGAACCGCCACCGCGCCCGCCCCGTCCGCGCCATGCCGCCCACCGCCGTCGCCTCTCCCGCCGGCCGCCCGCCCATCGGCGACCTCCTCCCGACCTCGTCCTCTCCTCCGGCAGCCGGACCTCGGGGAGGCAGCGCGCCCGACCCGATCGATCTGGGATTCCTGACGGTTGACTTTTTCCCGATCCGAATCCACAAGTCCTTTTTGCAATAATTTCGTGGCATTTTCATAGCATCACATCTCCGCACCCGTGGCCCCGTTTTGGGCGTATCATATGTCAAATTGTTCGTCTCGAAGAGTACATCACTTCATTACATTGCATCGTTTGCATTTGAGCTCATCTTGATGCCGAAATGCTGTTGGAAGAGCTTCGGATCGTTAGTTCGAGAATCTTATCATTTCGAGCTCTTTTGTCATTTTGCCATGATTTATGTGTGCACCTTATGAACTTGAGTCCTACATGTGAGTTAAACTATGCCATGCCATCTTTCAGGAGTGTATGCCATGTATTTTTGTGATCTATGTGTTGACTAGAACAAGCATGCAAAGTAGGGATGATGATGTTGCTGATTTCGGGAACTTAGTGTTTTCACTAAGTCTTGTCCTGCTTGTTATTTTTATGCCATATGTTCATGTTATTCTGAGAGATCTATGCCCTTTTGAGCATGATCAGTAAGGGTGTTTTGAACATATGGATGTGCTCTATCCATCCATGCCTTTATTGGTATTTATGGAGTAGTCTAGCTTGTCATTTTCGTGCTCTACTTTTGCTTGAAAATATTTCTTGGCAGATTGTTTGTATGAGATTCAATTTTCACGAGGTCGTTGTAGTTGATCCGTGTATGCTATGATGTTGTTCTTGCCATGTATAGCTTCTATGCCATGTCTTCTTGATGGGTGTATGCTTAGTTTATCATGAGATGCTCTGTAGTGAGTGCATCGAGCTCACGAACATGCCTACTCGTTATCTGTTTTTGCCATGCCCAGTTTTTCTGCTAAGTCTGAAATCTGTAATAAAACTTGCTATGTTTACATGGGTGCCATCATTTCTTAGAGTCCTTTTTGGCTTATGGTCAGTAAGGGACTATTGATCAATACTTTGAGTAGAATCATGTCATGCCTTGCTTTGCTATTAGAAGTTCCTGTAGCATGTTGTTTGCTTGCTCTAAACATGCCTTCCTGATGTTAATTCCTTGCAAGTTAGTATTTTCACTAAGTCTGTGAACCTGATATTTTTAGCACTTTCACCATGCTTGTTTGAACATGTTATGATGTGATTTAGCCGTAGCTCAGTGTTCCTTTTTTGTTAAGCATCTCCTGTAGATCGCTGCCATATGCTTTGTTTTTATGTTGGGGTCTTTGTAGCATAGTTTCTTGTTGCGTGCTAAGTAGCATCGGTACATTAAGCAGATTCGTCATTCTTGTTTTGCTTGTCATTTGCAAACCGTGCATCCGATTCGGTGATCTTTATATCGATTTCAGCGAAATCATCTCATCTTTCAGCGGCATACTTGGTTTGCCAAGATGATGCCTTGTTCATCATTTTCCTTCAGACACACATATGCATTGCATATCACATCTCGCATAGCATGTCATGTATTGCATCATATTGCTTGTGCATTGTTCCTTGTTTGATTGTGGTTCCGTTGCTTGTGTTCTTGCTTTGGGTAGAGCGGGAGGCGAGTGCGTGAACAAGGAACCTGTTGAGAAGCATCTCGAGGATCAAGCCTTGACAACTCGAGAACCTTGCGGGCAAGATGACCATACCTTGAAATCACTTCTATCTTTGCTTGCTAGATGCTCGCTCTTTTGCTATGCCTATCTGCGATACCTACCACTTGCTATACCATGTCACCCATATTGCCATGTCAACCTCTAACCACCCATGACCTAGCAAACCGTTGTTTGGCTATGTTACGCTTTGCTCAGCCCTCTTATAGCGTTGCTAGTTGCGGTGAAGATGAAGTTTGTTCCTTGTTGGAACACGGATATTTTAGGATATCACAATATCTATTGCCTTAATTAATGCATCTATATACTTGGTAAAGGGTGGAAGGCTCGGCCTTATGGACTGTGACTTGTTCCTCTTGCCACCCTAGTTTCCGTCATCTACGGTGTTATGTTCCTTGATTTTGCGTTCCTTCTGCGGTCGGGTGATTTATGGGACCCCCTTGACGATTCGCTTTGAATAAAACTCTTCGGCAAGGCCCAACTTTGGTTTTACCATTTGCCACCTACACCTTTTCCCTTGGGTTTCGCGAGCAGAGGTCATCTTTATTTAGCCCCCCTCACGGGCGGTGCTCCTTCAGTGTTGGTCGAACCGAGCGAGCTGCTGGGGCCTGCAGAGGCAACTTCGAGGCTGGTTTTACTCGTGGTGACCCATCCGTTGTGCCACGAGCGAGATATGTGCAGCTCCTATCGGGATTTGTCGGCATAGTCGGGTGGTCTTCTGGTCTAGTTTTACCATTGTCGAAATGTCTTGATGTCTGGGATACGAGTCGATCAGTGTCTTGGGTGAAGGTCTATTCGCCGTTGATCGCGAGAGCTTGTTATGGGCTAAGTTGGGACACCCTGCGGTGTATTATCTTTGAAAGCCGTGCCCATGATTTATGAGGCAGATGGGAATTTGTTAATGTCGGTTGTAGAAAACCGAAGTTGACCTTAATTAAAATACATCAACGCGTATGTAATCGTGATGGTCTCTTCTCGTGGTCGGGAAGTGAACTGATGTTGGAGTTATGTTTGGCGTAAGTAGTCGGGATCACTTCTTGATAAGCTAATAGCTTCACGACCGCGCCTTACTTCTCTTCTCGCTCTCTTTTGCGATGTAGCCACCATATATGCTAATTAAACTTGCTGCAGCCCTCCTTTTTACACCAGCCTTCCCTTAAGCTTAAATAGTCTTGATCTCGCGGGTGTGAGATTCTTTGAGTCCCGTGGCTCAGATTCTACCAAAAGCAGATCACGGTACCGGTGATGCGGTAGCGAGAAGCATGGCCAGAGCTGAAGTGGGAATTGATGAGGCCCTTAGTCGTTACTATGTTTCATTCCAGACGATCGTAGTGGAGCCAGTTAGGCGATCGGGGATCTGTGTTGCATTTGGGGTATTCTTCTTGTATTTTGGTTTAGTAGTCGGACCTTGAGTGTAAACTGAATGATGGATGTTTATTTATGTATTGTGTGAAGTGGCATTTGTAAGCCAACTATGTATCTCTTTCCTTATGTATTACATGGATTGTGCGAAGATTACCTCACTTGCGACATTGCTTTCAATGCGGTTATGCCTCTAAGTCGTTAACCCGACCGTGGGAGATATAACCGCATCGAGGCGTTACAAGTTAGTAATCGAGCCATCCCGACCTTAGGAGCCCCCTGCTTGATCGTTTTAGCGGCGAGTTGTGTCTAGAAAAATGTTTTGAGTCATTTAGGATTATATATATCGGAGAGTTAGGAATTCTTTTACTCCTCGGTCCTTAAATCGCTCTGGTGAGATCTCTGATGTAGAAGTTTTGACTCTTCTCTTCTCAAATTTCACTAAATTTTTTTAGGATCAGCGGGTATCTTAGAATCGTTCGATGGTTTTATGATGACAACATTGTCTTGGTGCCTCCGTCGGCGGGGTTTTTTAGTGGAGGTGTCGGGGAGTTGAGCTCCGGTGTTGTCGTCATAATTTTATCGTTGCGATTCTGGAATACTGAGTTTAATCGCCGACATCGAAAATCTCTTTTATGCGGTTCGTTGGTGAGATAACCCGCTAACTTGATCTTGTGGTGAAGTGCGGGAGTATTGCCATGACTTCGTATAACGGATGCTTTTGAAGGTTGAGGTACCACGATTTCGAAGGTTTCTTGGTTATGTGTTGAAGGATGGATACAATTGGATGTAGGGATTGTTAGTTTGGGTGAGATATATTGCTTCCTGTATCCCCAACACTGATTGCATAACGGAAAGTTTGGGAGTTTATAGGTGGGATTCAAGTAGCTCTAGCATTTCTTCCATGAGATATTTGGTTTGTGATTGGGTAATCCTTACCACTTATTTGTTCCATTCATACCTTGTTTTATTTTCATTCATCAATCTCTTATCAAGTGGCTTCTCACCTTAATGGGCGTGATGTTTACTTTGGAATTCATTCGTTCATCCTGTTGAATGTTTATTGTGAAGACTATATGTTGCAATTTCTATCCGTTGATTCAACTTGTCTATCTGTCAATCAAGATGCTAACGGATGTCACCCTCTTGAGGATGGCTCCATGTAGCGTCGAGAATCCGGAGCAGTGATGATGGGAGTCGAGCAAACCCTCCACCTCCACCTCCGCCTCCGGAGGCATGGCAAACTTTGATGGCAACCACTAGCATGGCCTTCGGTTGTTGATTCAGTGATGCAAGCGTAACCAAGGCCAAAAGCAACCAAGGAATCAAGGTCAAGGCAGTTCTTCCATCAGACCACGATTTCCTACCCTCAACAGTTCCTTGCAAACCAGCCAAAGTCTTTCGACTCTTTGTGCCGAGGCCCACGACACAAGCGATTGGCTCGTGGATATCAACAAGCATTTGAATGCAGCAATGTGGACACGAGGACTCGTCAAGTTCGCGTCTTTTCAGCTCAAGGATCAAGCTGCTGATTGGTTCGACAATACAAGGATTCGAGAGGTGGTCGGTGATTACTTGGACTGATTTACGTCGGGACTTTAAAGCTCACCACATTCCTACCGGTGTTGTTGAGAGCAAGCGTGAGGAGTTCCGCAATCTCAAGCAAGAAACATGTCGATGTCTGAATACAACATCTGATTTCGAAACTTGCTCGATTAAGCTAAACAAGGCGTTCTGATGAGAAAAGTATGATCTATCGGTTCGAGAGGTGGCCTTAGAGAGAGATCTGCGAGTTAGCTCTTGTTCTTTTGAGCCTACTCGGTTTGATCAATTCTACAATATGGCACTCAAGCAAGAAGGTGCTTAGCTCAAGTGTGAGGCTTCAAAGAAGAGAATCGGGGATGCGATTCGGTCTTCTTCCTCTCAAGGTGCGACTAAGCGACAAAGTTCTACCTTCCTCCTCCTCCGTTCGCTTGACCTTACGTCAGCGGAGAAGAACTTCGGTGGTCGTGGATCTTCCACCCACCCAACCCAAGCTACAGAACAAGTCTCGGCCTCAAGCTCCAAGGTCAAATGCTCCTTATCACCGTCCGCTCTCGGAGGTGACACTGCAACAAGTGCCGCGAGAAGGGTCACTATGCGAACAAATGCCATAACCAAAGCGCCTTCCTCCTCCTCCTCTGTGAGGTCTTCAAGCAATCACGGTGGTCAAACATAATCCCAAGTATGCAAAGGTGAATATGATGAATGCAGCTCAAGCGGAGGATTCTTCGGCGTGATAATGGGTAATCTCTCGATTAATGATATTCTGCAAAAGTTTTATTTGATCGGTGCATCGCATTGTTTCATGTCAACACCGTTCTTTACCAAGCATGATTTCTCTTGAATATTTGGATAAAACTCTAGCAATTGTTTCCCGGGCAAGCACATGAGTTCTCGTTTGATGGTTCCAAATGTCGGTATCAAGATGGCGACTATAAATTTCTGTCTTCTCCAATTGTTCTTGGTGACTCGGATATTGATCTAATTCTTGGGATGGTGGCTTTCTCGGCACAAAGCTCAACTTGATTGTCTGCGGGCGATTCAATTGACACACCCTTACGAGGAGGTTATCATCTATGCGCTCGTGATGAAACCATTGGTTGTTTTCTCTCAATGAGAAGGGCGAGTTGGATGCTATCTCTCGATTCGATCGTTTGTGAGTACCAAGATGTCTTTCTAGAAGAGCTTCGGGTATGCCTCCGCATCGGCGGTCGAATTCGTTATCGATCTTGAGCACGGCTTTGAACCCGTTTGCAAGCGTCCTTACAAGCTTGGACCCAAGGGCTGAAAGAATTGAAGAAGCAGCTCGATGAACAAGAGCGTCTGGTTTGATCGGACGAGTTCATCTCCATGGGGATGTGGAGTTCTTTTGTCGAGGAAGAAGGATGGCGCGGACCGACTTTGTGTTGATTACCGTCCATTGAATAAGAAGACAATCAAGAACAAGTATCCACTTCCCAACATCAATGAGCTATTCGAGCAACTCAAAGGTGCTAAAGTATTCTCCAAACTTGACCTCCGTATGGGTTATCATCAGTTCGCATTCGTGAACAAGATATTCCCAAGGCGACATTGAGAACAAGCTTTGGTTCTTATGAATATCTTGTCATGTCTTTCGGCCTTGTCAATGCTCCTCCAACTTTCTCTCGCATGATGAACTTTATCTTCAACCCTACACCAATGATTTCGTCTTGGTGTATCTCGATGATATTTTGGTCTTCTCCAAGAACAAGCGAGGATCATGCCAAACATTTGCGATTGGTGCTCGACAAGCTCGAGAGCATCAATTATATCTGAAGTTTTCCAAATGTGAGTTACGGCTTGATGAAGTTCTTTATCTTGGTCATATCATCTCCGCCAAGAGGCATCGCTGTTAATCCGAGAAGGTGTCTTCAATTCTGAATTGGGAACCTCCTCGGAATGTCAAGCGACTCCATGATTTTCTTGGTCTTGCAAGCTATTGCGAAGATTCGTTGAGAACTTCTCTAAGATTGCAAAGCCTCTTTCCAACCTCCTCGAAGCTTGTCAAGTATATGCGGATGCTGAGTATGATGTAAGCTTTCAATACCCTCAAGAGAAGCTAGTCACAGCTCTGTCTTGACTCCTCTGATGAATCCAAGCCATTGAAGTTTTTACGTGATGCTTCCTTGCAAGGTCTCGGTCTTTGTGTTAATGCAAGAGAAGAAAGTTGTGGCCTATACCTCTCGTCGGTTGAAGCCCCGAAAGAACTACCCCTCACGATCTTGAGTTGGCGGCGATTGTCCATGCATTGATAACATGGAGACATCTCTTGTTGGGAAGGAAAGTGGACATTTTCACCATCACAAGAGTCTCAAGTATATCTTCACTCAACCAAACCTCAACCTCGAGCAAACTCGATGGGTCGAAATGATTCAAGAGTACAATCCAAGTATTGAATATACTCTGGCAAAGCGAATGTGATTCGAGATGCCTTGGCGCGAAGGCTTATTACAGATCTAATCCTCAAGCCCTTCCAACTTGATCTTTGTGAAGCTTTCCATAAGCTGAATCTTCAAGTTTTTCCTCAAGGCTTTCTTGCCAACCTCATAGTCTCTCCTACTTTGGAAGATCAAATTCGTGAGGCACAACTCCTGGATACCATGGTGAAGAAGATGAAGCGTGGTATTGACAAGGGCATTTCAAATACAAGTGCTATCGCTTGGATGACAAAGATACTCTTTTCTTGAGGATCGTATTGTGGTTCCTAAAAGCGATCGAGAAAAGTCATCATGAATGAGGCACACAATTCTCTTCTATCCATTCATCTGGTAATGCGAAGATGTACCATGACCTCAAGCGATCATATTGGTGGACTCGAATGAGGCGAAATTGCTCAATTCGTGAATGAATGTGATGTCTGCGAAGGGTGAAAGCGAACACCAAAGACCAGCTGGTCTCCTCCAACCTCTTGCTATTCGAATGGAAGTTTGATCACATCGAGATGGACTTTGTGACTGGATTTCCTAAGTCCAAGCGTGAAAATGATGCTATCTTCGTTGTCATTGACAAGCTTACTAAAGTGGCTCATTTTCATCATGTCAAAGAATCTATCACAGCAGCTCGGTGGCGAGCTATACACCTCGAATTGTCTCCTTGCGGTATTCACAATTGATCTCTTGAGACCGTGGAAGCATCTTCACTTCTAAGTTACAGGACTCCTTCGAGAAGGCCATGGGCACCAACATTTGTTTCAGCTGGCTTTCCATCCTCAAACTAGTGGCCAAGTCGGCGAGTCAATCAAATCCTTGAAGATATGCTCGGGGCTTGTGTCATTTCCTTTGGCATGAAGTGGGAAGAATGTCTTCCATATGCGAGTTCTCCTCAACAACAGCTTCCAAGCAAGTTCGGGCAAGGCCCCATTCGAAATTCTCTATGGCGAAAGTGCGTACTCCTCTCAATTGGTTCGAGGCAGGTGAGCGCCAACTTCTTGCAGCGACTTGATCCACGAAGCGAAGAAATGTGCAAAGTCATTAGTGAGAATCTTAAAGCAGCATAATCGCGCGAGAATAGCTATTATGATGACAAGCACCGAGATGTGGCTTTTGAAATCGGAGACCATGTCTACCTCCGCGTCTCTCAATGAAAGGCACTCGTTAACCCGGTATCAAAGGGAAGCTTGCCCCTAGATCGTGGGTCCTTTCAAGATCATTGGGAAAAAGCGATCTCGCCTATCAACGAGCTTCCATCCAACTTTGCAAATGTGCGATGTGTTTCACGTGTCACAGCTCATAAGTGCTTCAAGATTCTGGCGCACTATCAACTTTGAAGAAATTGACCTTCAAGAAGATCTCTCTTATCATGAGCACCCGTTGCTATTCTTGAAGAAACGGCGCAAGACTACAACAAGTCAATCAAATTCACGAAAGTAAAGTGGTCACATCATTCCGGCGAAAGCCACACAGGGCGCGAGGATCACCTCCGTTCGAATATCAGGAGTTCTTTCGGTCCTAGATCTCGGGGCGAGATCCTCTTGTAGTGGTGGAGTGTTGTAACACCCGGATGTAACTTTCCATATTTGTAACTCAACTTTTGCCATTTTCGGATATGTGCTATGATATTCCCTCCGTGGTTGGGTTTTGTTTTCGTTTTGCATTTTGTTCATGTCATGCATCTCATATCATGTCATCATGTGCATCTCATTTGCATACGTGTTAGTCTCATGATTCGAGCATTTTCCCGTTGTCCGTTTTGCAATCAAGCACTCCTATGTTCCCGGCGTCCCCTTTTACATTTTTTCGTGTGCGGGTGTTGAACATTCTCGGAATGGGCGAGCCTTGTCAAGTGGCCTGGTATAGCACGGTAGACCACTGTCAAGTTTGGTCATTTGGAGTTAAATGCAGTACAAACGGTTAACGCACTCTCATAAAGGCCTCTTTTGAGTTGCAGCCCAACAACCCTCAAAACAGCCCAATAACCCATCTAACTCCCTCCATGCCCTCGATCGTTCGATCACGATCGTGTGGTAACCGCACCCATTTGGCCTCTCCTAGCTCCCTCTATGCCTATTTAAAGACCCTCCGAAATCCGGATGAAACCCTAGCCCCTCTTCTCCTCGCGCGCGGACACGTCGCCCGGGGCCGGAATCCGCCGCGCCGCGGGCCGAATCAGCGGCTACCACGTGGGCCTCCCCTTGCCCGAGCCGCGCCGACCAGCAGAGCACTTGAGCCGTCGCCCGATCCCAGCCCATGGCCGCCTTCCGCCCGCCGCCTTCGCCGCCGCTTGCCGCGCCGCCGCCGCCGCTTCAGCCTGCATCCCGCCTCCGGCAGCCCGCCTCCGCGCCTGCCGCGCCATGAACCGCCGCCGCCGTCGCCTCTCCCGCCCGGCCGCCGCCCGTGGCGACCTCCTCCCGGCCTCGTCCTCTCCTCCGTAAGCGGACCTCGGGGAGGCACGCGCCCGACCCGATCGATCTGGGATTCACGACGGTTGACTTTTTTCCCCGATCCCGAATCCACTAAGTCCTTTTTTGCAATAATTTCGTGGCATATTCATAGCATCACATCTCCACACCCGTGGCTCCGTTTTGGGCGTATGATATGTCAAATTGTTTGTCTCGAAGAGTACATCATTTCGTTCCATTGCATCATTTGCATTTGAGCTCATCTTGATGCCCGAAAGGCTGTTGGAAGAGGGCTTCAGATCGTTAGTTCCAGAATCTTATCAGCTCGAGCTCTTTTGTCATTTTTGCCATGATTTATGTGTGCACCTTATGAACTTGAGTCCTACATGTGAGTTAAACTATGCCATGCCATCTTTCCAGGGGTGTATGCCATGTATTTTTGTGATCTATGTGTTGACTAGAACAAGCATGCAAAGTAGGGATGATGATGTTGCTGATTTCAGGAACTTAGTGTTTTCACTAAGTCTTGTCCTGCTGTTATTTTTATGTCATATGTTCATGTTGTTACAGAGAGATCTATGCCCTTTTTGAGCATGATCAGTAAGGGTGTTTTGAACATATGGATGTGCTCTATCCATCCATGCCTTTATTGGTATTTATGGAGTAGTCTAGCTTGTCATTTTCGTGCTCTACTTTTGCTTGAAAATATTTCCTGGCAGATTGTTTGCATGAGATTCAATTTTCACGAGGTCGTTGTAGTGGATCCGTGTATGCTATGATGTTGTTCTTGACATGTATAGCTTCTATGCCATGTCTTCTTGATGGGTGTATGCTTAGTTTATCATGAGATGCTCTGTAGTGAGTGCATCGAGCTCACGAACATGCCTACTCGTTATCTGTTTTGCCATGCCAGTTTTTACGCTAATTCTGAAATCTGTAATAAAACTTGCTATGTTTACATGGGTGCCATCATTTCTTAGAGTCCTTTTGGCTTATGGTCGATAAGGAATATTGATCAATGCTTTGAGTAGAATCATGTCATGCCTTGCTTTGCTATTATAAGTTCTGTAGCATGTTGTTTGCTTGCTCTAAACATGCCTTCGATGTTAATTCTGGCATGTTAGTATTTTCACTAAGTCTGTGAACCTTATATTTTAGCACTTTCACCATGCTTGTTTGAACATGTTATGATGTGATTTAGCCGTATCTCAGTGTTCCTTTTTTGTTAAGCATCTCTTGTAGATCGCTGCCATATGCTTTGTTTTTATGTTGGGGTCTTTGTAGCATAGTTTCTTGTTGCGTGCTAAGTAGCATCGAGTACATTAAGCAGATTTCGTCATTCTTGTTTTGCTTGTCATTTGCAAACCGTGCATCCGATTCGGTGATCTTTATATCGATTTCAACGAAATCATCTCATCTTTCAATGGCATACTTGGTTTGCCAAGATGATGCCTTGTTCATCATTTACATCCAGACACACATATGCATTGCATATCACATCGCATAGCATGTCATGTATTGCATCATATTGCTTGTGCATTGTTCCTTGTTTGATTGTGGTTCCGTTGCTTGTGTTCTTGCTTTGGGTAGAGCGGTGGCGAGTGCGTGAGCGAGGAACCTATTGAAAACGCCTATGAGGATCAAGCCTTGACAACTCGAGAACCTTGCGAGCAAGATGACCATACCTTGAAATCACTTCTATCTTTGCTTGCTAGATGCTCGCTCTTTTGCTATGCCTATGCTGCGATACCTAACACTTGCTATACCATGTCACCCATATTGCCATGTCAACCTCTAACCACCCATGACCTAGCAAACCGTTGTTTGGCTATGTTACGCTTTGCTCGGCCCTCTTATAAGCGTTGCTAGTTGCGGTGAAGATGAAGTTTGTTCCTTGTTGGAACACGGATATTTTAGGATATCACAATATCTATTGCCTTAATTAATGCATCTATATACTTGGTAAAGGGTGGAAGGCTCGGCCTTAGGCACAGTGACTTGTTCCACTCTTGCCGCCCTAGTTTCCGTCATACGGTGTTATGTTCCTTGATTTTGCGTTCCTTGGCGGTCGGGTGATTTATGGGACCCCCTTGACGGTTCGCTTTGAATAAAAATCTTCGGCAAGGCCCAACTTTGGTTTTACCATTTGCCACCTACACCTTGTTCCCTTGGGTTTCGCGAGCAGGGTCATCTTTATTTAGCCCCGGGCGGTGCTCCTTCAGTGTTGGTCCAACAGGCGACCTGCGGGGGCCTGCAGGGCACTTCGAGGCTGGTTTTACTCGTAAGGCTGACCCATCCGTTGTGCCACGAGAGCGAGATATGTGCAGCTCCTATCGGGATTTGTCGGCCTGTCGGGTGGTCTTGCTGGTCTAGTTTTACCATTGTCGAAATGTCTTGATGTCAGGGATACAGAGTCGATCGGATGTCTTGGGTGAAGGTCTATTCCTTAGTTGATCGCGAGCTTATTATGGGCTAAGTTGGGACACCCTGCGGTATTATCTTCAGCCGTGCCGCGGTTATGAGGCATATGGGAATTTGTTAATGTCGGTTGTAGAAAACCGAAGTTGACCTTAATTAAAATACATCAACGGCGTATGTAACCGTGATGGTCTCTTCTCGTAGTCAGGGAAGTGAACAGATGTTGGAGTTATGCTTGGCGTAAGTAGTCGGGATCACTTCTTGATCGCTAATAGCTTCACGACCGCGCCTTGCTTCTCTTCTCGCTCTCTTTTGCGATGTAGCCACCATGTATGCTAATTAAACTTGCTGCAGCCTCCTTTTACCAGCCTTCCCTTAAGCTTAAATAGTCTTGATCTCGGGGTGTGAGATTCTTTGAGTCCCGTGGCTCCTGATTCTACAAAAGCAGATCACGGTACGG